>PQWD01009594.1:0-49358 GCA_019425675.1 Leucinodes orbonalis | reverse complement strand
GATTAAATCCTAAATACAATACAAAAAAAATATTTATTTCCTTCCGTTTTTCACGTTTACTGAAATTCAGCTAAACGTCACGAGAGAAAACAAATATCTGCGTATATTTTTTATAAATCCGCCATTTAATGCGTAATTATACGCAATTCACTAAAATTGTGTGTACTTTTTATAAATAATATTTTATTATTTACTTTCAACATATTAATATTTATTAATACCTTGTTAAAACTTTGTTGAGAGCAAAATTCGTTTCTGACTATGGTTTCTGCATTTTAAATCATAATTTTGAATATTGCTTTATAATGATGATACACATTGTGACAAAAAGTTATAATGGAGATATTAGCTGTATCATGTTTTTACATTTAGCGAGATTGATTTACAATTTACAAGTTCGCACAGTCATGCATCAGTATCTCGATAGAATGTCAGCCTAATATGACATTGATTAATGTATTCCCGAACAAACTTCTTTTTACATCGTATTTGCGTACTTGAAGAAATACGCACTTCAATATATATTAACACGAGTCCATACTCGTGCTTATATATATTTATTTGTGTTGCTCCATAACAAGCGAGTTTTTGTGAAGATTCAATTGTAACTTTTACTTACTTTTAAAGCTCCACTGCTGGATCTGAATCCAGCTATTACACCGTACACACACGGTACACACACGGTTTAATAGACCCTGAGGTCTTTTCACCGATAAGGATAGGGAGGGGTTTCACCAGATCTTTTCACCGGTAAGGATAGGGAGGGGTTTCGCCATATTCATCACGCTGGAGATGGAAGTACCTACGTAAAAAATCTTTTACGGCACCCACAAGAAGAGAACAGGTGGGGTGGTTATTGTGTTGATTTGACGACTCATTTAATGAGAATGGCTATTACAGCAACGGTTTCGGGTTCGATTATATGCCGTAACCACACGGCATTTCAATGACTTAATACATTTAATAGAACACTAAAATATTCAGTCTGTGACGTAATAACGTGATTGGTGAATAGATAAGTTCTATTAAATACCTTTACACATGCGTACATTCAATGCGTAAAATTTCTCACACCAATACATATTTCAGCTTTTTTTACCGATAGATTTGAATGGTGAGATTTCCAACGTAACTAACTGTGGTGGGCTATTAACGTAGGTACTGCCTGAGGATCAACCTGGAACGCTTCGTGGCATAGCCAACTTCTCATCCCTTTAATTTTAAGGAAAATTGTGTCGTTTAGATTTTATACATTAACGTATTGGGCTTGCTGTAATGTTAATGTGTAATTGGAATAAATAAATTTCATCAAATAAAGCGCCTATGCGAATGTAGGATATATTATCTTATTTGTGTATAAAAACGTGGAAACAATATTAAACTTACTTGTTTGATGGAAACTTCTTTGTCCGTAGGTTTCCGCAACCACAAAATCCAGAGAATGTCCCAAAGGACCTAATAACTTCTCATTCACGTCGTCACTGCCATTGAATAGCACCTGGGAAAATTAATATTATGTTACATTTATATGTAACATGAAAGACCATTCCGAAGAAAAAATATTTAAATAAATGACTTAATATTCAATTCAGACTTTATATGAATATGGTAAACATATTAAAGTAGGAACTTCCTCATCATCATCTCATTAAACGTCCCACTGAGGTCACGAGCCTAGCCGTATAGGTTGTACAGGTTCACGCGGGCCAGTGTGGTTTGGAGACTTCAAGCACAACCTTTGAATATCTCCGCAG
The DNA here is from genome assembly GCA_019425675.1 of Leucinodes orbonalis. Taxonomy (NCBI): domain Eukaryota; kingdom Metazoa; phylum Arthropoda; class Insecta; order Lepidoptera; family Crambidae; genus Leucinodes; species Leucinodes orbonalis. The sequence goes on along the minus strand of PQWD01009594.1, from coordinate 47,604 downwards.
GCGAGCCCAGGTTATCTCACGAAGTTTTCATTCACCGTAAAGAGCGTCGGATAACGTCTTACTTGTGAGCTATCAATCAACCAACCTACATAACCTCACTGCAGGGCAAAGATCTTTTTAGCATGGCTACGGGGAGTTTAGGCCTTAACCTACCATGAGAGCCGAAAGCGGATTGTTGAGTTTTAATGGCAATCATCCAAGGATAAGACCCAGAAGGGACCAGACGAGTTTTCCGGCAACACCCTAAGCAAAGGTAGATCAATTTAGATTATAATGTGTTATGTAAGTTATAAAGCATATAATAAATATCATACTTGGAACCCTTTGTGTAGGCAGGTAGTTAAGTATACATCCAATAGGGTATATAATATTAGTAACTATTACCTGTAAAAGGATAACGAACGTAATGGAAATATTGCCATTACGTTCGTTATCCTTTGATTATTTTATCATTATGCGCAAAAGAGTCTATTCAGAAACTTTAATTTTTAACTAATAATAGGGACTGAATTATTATGTTATACAAAGTGTGCACAAGTAATGGACGTTTGGTATGATTAATACGTATTCATTGCCAAGTAGTGGCACATATTAATCTCGGAGACTGCATCGATCGTTGGCAGTACAAATAAGCTGATGCAAGTTTCATTGTGAGTATGCCAAGCTAATGCTGAACTATTTACCACTCTTACTCCTCAGATCAGCAGCGTGTTATTCGAAAATTGAACTTGCACTACGAAGTTGCGACAACAATTCCGGCAAATGTGAAACAGTTAAGTATTTCGTTTTGTTTTATGACATTTACTTTTATCAAAGAAATCATACATGACAACTATCACATTTATTTAAAATGCATTCTGCATCTAAATAAATGTGTTTAATTTTATTACCTTCTTTTACTTGTTAACGTTAACGGAAGATGTTTATCTAAATCAGGATTTTTATGTTAAACGTGTCATATCAATTTAAGTTAAATATTGTTTCCCATATTTTTCGTATCAGACTGATATATTATCTATTTGATTAAGTCTTTTTTGTACAAAAACACTAGTTTAAAATGTCTTTTTAATATAAGTGCCCTTGCCTCACCCTAGATACGTCTCTGCCCTAACTAATTCTCAGGGAAACTTCTTACAGTAGCATAGTATGCATCACGAACTAAGTTTCATCACTGGTGCGAGCGCGGAATGTCGTGCTAATGGAAATTTTATCGACATTGCAAAGCTCTTAGGGTTGTTTAAAATGACTCAGAAGATTACACGTTTAATTGACTATTATTCTTTTGATCAGAAAACTGAAGCCATCCTTGTCATTGCTTTTTTTCTACAAAACGTTTATGAGAATATTGTTTTTATGTTTCTCACAGTTCTATTTTTTTTCATTATTGTGACCATTTAAACGTAACTAAATTATAAACTTGGTGAGATTATTAGAATTCTACATAGGTTTTTCCAAAAAACCTCTGTAGAATTCAAATATTTATATATAATTTAAGGGAAGATAAGGCATTAAAATAATATACTTCGGTACATTGACCTACAAATATATACATAAAATGTGATGATATATATTTCAGAAATATATAAAACAGCACGCGTAAGAGTAGTTGACACTTATAGTTTAAGAAAATTAGGTTACTGTATTTCCTAATTAACGCAATTACTGATTACAACGTTAATTAGTCTTCGTGTCAGTGTCAAAGACCCTTTTGACACAGTGACAGTGAAGACGCAGATAATACATAAGGTCCCGGGTTTAGATTCAGAAAGATTTAATTTCGATGAAATTATGTTCGTGATAAACAGTTTTAAACTGCAAAGGTCATATTAATCAGGTCAGGCCAGTTAATAAACTATAATTATAGTATATATTTTGTTTATGTAACATTAAACTATTATATAAGCGTCGGTGGCTCATTGGTGTTGCCTTCCGATCGGGAGAGCGCAGGTTCAAATCCCGCCACGTACCAATGTGATTTCGAATTTTCTAAATTATATGTACGTTAACCGACGCTCATACGGTAAAGGAAACATCGTGAGGACGTGCGCACGCCTGCGAAGAGATTCAAAGTTTGTGCGTGATGTCGGCTAATCCGCACTGGGCCGCGTGGACGCCTAAGGCCTATACACCTATACGGGTAGGCTCGTGCCTCTCGGTGGTGTCGTTTAATGAGCTGACGATGAAACCTTGGTAAGTAGATGATAGGTACTTCATATAGTTTCCACCATTAAGATAACTTCTAGTTAAATACAGTGTTCGAAGCGCACGTGACATTATGGAATAAACCTAAGAAACAATGACATTTGAAAACCTTAGACAATAATTTACTCGCCAAACAGATACTGTGAACGTTTAAAGCATAGTATGAATGACTTTGGCATAACCTAATTACATATCTGATTTTTTTAATAGGCAGATCGATCTTGAATTTGTCTTTTGCATAGAACGTTAGTGGAATGATGTGGAAACTTCGCTATGGATTAAATACTGAGAGTATAAAATAGACATAGCAAATTTTTCGTCGTTGTCATCGGCCCATTGCATGTCCCCACCAGGGGGCACGAGCCTATCCGTATAGGGTGCCTATAGCCCTTGGTCGTCCACGCAGGCTCAGTGCGGATTGGCCGACTCACACGCAAGGCCTATTGAATTTCTTCGTGCGTAGATTTCCTCACGACGTTTTCCTTCAGCGTTAGATAAACGTACCTACATATAATTTCGAAGATTGGAAAAGACATTGGTAAGTGGTGGGATTTGAGCCTGCACCTTGATATGGAAGGCAACAAAAACACTCACTAATGAGCTATCAACGCTCAGATATATATATTCAGTTTTGAATGAATTTAATAGATAAGTAGTGCTGTGACATAACCTAAATTTATTATTTATATAGTTGCAATATATTATATATTATTGTGCTAGTAGGTTTATATAATAAAGCTTTAATTATTGTAAGTATTAGAAATTAGTTCATCTCATCATCATCATCATCATCATCATCATCATCATCATCATCATATCATCATATCATCATTCATCAGCTCATTAAACGTCCCACCGAGGGGCAGAGCCTACCCGTATAGGGTGATTAGGACTTAGTCGTCACGCGGCCCAGTGCGGATTGGACGACTTCACACAACAACTTCGAATATTGCAGGCGTGCATGAAGGTTTCCTCACGATGTTTTTCCTTCACCGATGAGCGTCGATAACGTACATATATTTCGAAAATACATGGTACTTCGGGATTTGAACCACAGCTCCTCTGGTAGGAAGGCGACAGTCCAACACTGAGCCACGACGCTCAGAAATTAGTGATGTTCAGAATTTATTTGTTCTAGTAATACTTTGAAGGCTTGATTGTGCATGCGATTGCACTATTTGTAGTGGCGGTTGTGGATGGTTTCGCCTATCTTAAAACTTATTCGGTTCTTATTACAAAAAAGTGATTTAGAACTGGTTTAAACCTGGACTAACTGATCTTGTATTGTTACGGTATTAAAGTTAATACCAGGCTTAAAATGTGATCTTATTACAAAACGTAGACCAATCATTGACTAGGTAAACCAAAGATAGTCCCTGTTCTAAGTTTTCGTTCATTCTTTTATAATGACTTCGTTCAGACGACATTCCGTTTCTCTTAACGTTGCAATCAACTTTGTACTTTTGAGGCTATAAATATTTTAAAATAAACAACAAATTTTAAAGCAATATTTCTTCTTTTAAGTTCCAATCCGTCAAACAAGTTATAGTTTTGTTTAAAATAATGATATATTTTTATTGATTCCTATGACACGCGTAGTTAGCGCGTAATTTGAAAAGTAATTGACTGTCAAGAAAGAGCTATTGTTCCTATAAAATACCATGCAAATAAATAAAGGAATTATTGTTATATTGTGTTAATAATGTACTGACTCGAAGTATTACTATTTTGTGACTCTGTATGAGAAGTCGTGGGTTAAAATTGTGAAAATAAGTCGGAAACAGCAGAAAAAAAGTAAGATGAAAATTCGAGGTCTAAAGAAAAAGCAATGATATTCTCTATATTTCATCATTGAGAAACAGCAGTAAAATATTGTGTAACTACAAGCGATGCAAAGTTCCATTTCACTGCAATTTTGATAAACAATTACAAAAAAATTACACAATTGTATTAAAAACTGAAGAGTGGAAGAATATATCAATGAAGTAAGTTTTATATATACTTATTGCTTTTACCTATCAGGTAGTGAAACATATGATTTCTTTATAATTTAAATGCAATTGAAGTTCAATATATTTCACAATAGTAAATGTACATTGACTCAAGTCTTGATTTTTTTTACATAATGTAGTAAACTCGAATTGGATCTTGTATTAAATATTAAAGTATAGAATTCAAACATATTTAATATAACAGATTTGAAACATGTAATAAACGTAAATTATCTTTAATTGTAGATTCCACTTATCATGGTGGCTAAAGCAAAACATATGTTTGTAGACTGGCCATTATGAAGGAACTAAGGAATACATTTGTTAAATGAGTTAATTCCAGTATCAACTGGATATAAAAAGCAAGGTGAATAGTCAAATAAAATGAAAGTAAAAACTTGGGATGAAATATTATATTTTATGTAACACAAATATAGTAGGGGTACAGAGAGACCCAAAATTAAAATGATAATAAACAATACAATTGTTTATATGTATATAGAAATTATCTAATAACTTTGACAAGCATTCTTAAAAAATCATACTTTCTTGCGCCATACCAACTTTACATACTTATATCACTATTGTTTTTAAAATCACATTTTTTTTCAGTAATGAGTTCAAGAAAAGGCAGCTTGAAATGGTGGAAGTGGAGTGGAACTGATGTTAAATGTTAAAATTGATTTAATTTTAATTAGAAATAGTATTGTTATAAATGTTATAATGTGACAAAAAAGATTATTAAATAAAATGTTGGAATAAAAATGTTTTGTTATTTATAAATATTGATGTATCAGCAAGAGAAAAAATAAACAAGTCTCATGTAATATCCTTTTCTTTTATTAAATATCAGACTACCATTAGCATACATTTTCATCTCCGATATGAGCACAGTTAATTGCACCATTTACATTTTTAAAAATACAATACCGTTGTATTTTCTTGTTTTTTTTTCAGTTCCTTTCTGTCCATTTAAAGTGACACGTTTTTTGCCACTATTTCCATATCTTACTGATCAGTTGTACTATAAAAGCACGCCATGTACCTATATCGGCTGCATCATCATGAATCTAATGAAAATTAAGCAAATATTTAAATTTCTAGATAAACTGACATGTATTCAATTACTTTATGGCGAGCCCATTTGGGTATCAAAGGCCATTCATGGGAGTCTTTGGTGAAATGGTCATGTAAAACATCAACAATTGTTTTGGCAAAACGTTTCGTAATTCTTTAATATGGCGCTGCACGTAATTCAAATTCAATACGCCGAGAGGTCTCTTATATACCTTAATCTTAAAAACCATTAAATCGATAATTGATGATCGTAAACTAAATACAATGTTACAAAAAATCGAAGTATAACCTCAAAAAAAGTTAGTCCACTGTTAAACTAGGTGTCACACGGGTTTAAATTTAGCACCACAGATAGTCCGAACCTAAGCGTTAAACCTCATTTTGTAATAAGGATTTTTTAGTCCATGGCTTAAACCAAGTTAATCCCAGTACTACATTTAGTCCACGTTTGGAATAAGGCGGATTGAGTCCGTGCTTCGAAGTAGTCAGCCCTATAAGAATCTGCTGCTATCTTAGGGTGGTAGAAATAAACACTTTAAAATCCACATTGAATCCACGTTGCAGCCTAATCTGCCCTTAACTATTTTGTGTTTAAAGGCCTCGGCTCTGCGGCAGTCTAAATAGACTGGTTGATTATTTTTTCTTATTGTTACGTATGTCTTCGTAATATGTGGTTTAAACGTATTAGTTCTTATCCTACTTAAATAAAACGAATGTGTTAAATTATGATTGTTTGTTTTATACAGATAAATGACGTATGTTACCTGATATGACTCTCCTGGTTTCTGGTAACTGTAGTCGCCAGGCCGACGCTGCGACCCAGTAATGTAGCCAAGAGTAAACTTTCTCCATGCGAACTGTTTGTGACTAATACTAGCAGCACACACCAGCATAGTTGCCACTGGAAAACAAAGTAAACGTTTACACTGTTTGGTCAAACGTAAATACAAACGAAAGTAATGCAAGACAAACTCTAGGCTAGACCGTACCAACCGAGATTTAATGAAAGTGCTCTACTAATATTTGCTTTAACTGGTTGAAATTACAAATGTCCGTCTCAGGAGCGTGTAGACTTTCGTTTTATGGAATACGGTGTGTGATTATCTCAATTGAATTGGTTATTGAATCGGGCATAGGTTAGGTTAGGTTGAGCGTAAATTTAGTTAAAATGGTATACTGAGTTTCTGTACTTGAATCAAATGTAATATACACGTTTTCGTATCAATAACATAAATTAATATAAATGGTGCAGGAGGAACTTAAAGTTTAAATAAGATTCATCTACTACTAAAATAATGTTTGTTTGTTTGTATTGGTATCCGTCTTTATTTGTATTTTTTTATAGTTTAGGGGCAAACGCCCCTAAATACCAGCTTGACCCATTTGACGCTTTGCAAAGACGTGCTGTCCGAATTGTCGGAGATTCTGATCTCACAAACAGTTTAGAGTCTTTGGAATTCCGGAGAGACTTTATTTAGCTCTCTTTGTGTGTTTTGTAGGCTTTTTCATGGTGAGTGCTCCAAGGAACTGTTTCATATCATGCCGGTGTCACCGTTTTACCATCGTACGACTCGACGCCGAGCTAGGGTCCATCCATACCACCTGGAAACTTTCGCTTCCAAAACCGTTCGTTTCCAGCAATCGTTCCTTCCGCGTGCGTGCAAATTATGGAACGACCTCCCAGCCTCGGTGTTCCCTAATAACTACGACATGTCCTTCTTCAAACGAGGTTTAAAGAGAGCCCTTTCCTCTTGATAGGCAGCGGCATGGCTTTGCCCTTAGCATTGCAGTTGTCCATGAGCAGCGGTTACCGTTTTCCATCAGATGGGCCGCCAGCTCGTCTGCCTACATAAGCAATAAAAAAAACGAGCATACAGAAATAAAAAAATAAATTTAAAAAATATATAAACAATTATGTATAAATTATCCTTGCAATCATCAGATTACGATCTTGTTCGTTTGGCAGATAACATACGGCATATTATGAAACTAGATACAAGGCTACGAAATATGAAATACGTTATATTTCAAAAACCTTAACAGCGCTGCAAATGGTCAGTGCTTTTAAAACGTCCTGGTAACATATCTTCACAAGTCTGCACGTGCGACCAACATTTTTCCAATATTGCCTGCTCGTAAGTGCTCTGGGTGTGGAAAAGTCGGCTTTTAAACGCACGCTTCGGCTCTGCTCTTATTTCAGACGCGAATTATGATATTACCGATAAACACTTTTGTATCGAAACTGTAATAGCAATGTTACAGAAAAAGTTCGCATCCCAGATATGAAAGATTTATTATTGAGTCGCTCCCGCTATAGGCTTTGACGTCCAATAAGCACACAAATCATTTACCGATTTTCTCCCAGGATAAATGGCCGACGACCCGAGTTTCGGGATCTACTTTTCGAGAGGTTCGTTTTGTAGGGTAGTACTATGTTTGTTTTGGTGACATTTTCATTTACATTTATTGCTATACGTTACATTTTTTTGCAAACTTACAAGTATTTATGAACGATCTATCAGTTTGTATTTTACCTTCTTTTTAGAGCATCAAACATCATCATCAATGATGCCTAATGTGTTCACTGCTAAACTAAAGGCCTTCTTTACCGACTTTCACGCGAACCTGTCCTGGGAAAAAACGTGACAAAAGTAGATCTCATTTGCTCGAGGAACTTTTTTCGGTATAACAAACGAGGTTCTATAGTAGTGATGTAGATTATGATCTGAATGTTTTAAATCTTCCCAAAAGGCTAGGTCCACCAATAGCTGCAGCTACATAAATAATATGCTTTTATGTTTATTTGTTCGTTACACGATTACTGTGAAGAAAGGCCAGGTGGAGTATTATTAGAATACTTACATGTATGCCTTTTGCTTTAAGTGTATTTTTTCGTGTTGGTATATTGAGTTTGTGAAGAACAATTAAAGATAATATTACGGCTCGTGTCTATTGCAAATTCAGTTCAAATACGTCGATAAGAGGATATTGCCCAATTATAATGTATGTCGCGATATCCTCTGCAACAATATAAAACATGGGGCGCTGATTATTATAATTTTTATTTCCAACGCCAAATAAAATCATAACGACATTGCAACTACTTACTAGCTTTACAAATACCGGCAAACCTTATTGGTCGGTATTTGGCGTCTTCTTACATTTCGACACATATTTTTTAGTGTGGCATTACACACGTGATATGATTTCTTTGAACTTTTGCGCAATGTACAAGTGTAATGTCGACCGGCGATCAGTGAACCTGTTTGGTGTGACAGGTTCAACATGAGCCCGGACTGCGCACTGTGAAAGTTGCTATTCGTAAATTGAATGTAGCAAATACTTATTTTATGGGTATCACGAGCTTACAAACACTGGCTCTTTGCGATGAGATTTTTAGAGAACACGTATATTTTAACTGGTTCATACCATTAATCTTTTTCGAGCCTCATTGTGTTTAATTGTTTTGCTTTCAATTGGTTTAAGTAGTAATTGCTTAAATAAAACTATAATATTAGTAATCAATATATTATTTTAACGACCACATCAAGATTTTATGGTTGAGTCTGCTATTACACAAAAAGTACACCAAAATGTCTACGTGTTTCAGCAAACATTTTATAAATATTTTATTACGCATGATTTTCCGTTATTAAGACCAGCGATTTAGATTCCTGTATTGTTATTGCGGATTACCTACCTTATTTAGATCCCAAGTTTCCCTAGTAAAATATATTATTTTTACAGTTTCGGAGTATGCATCGTAAAAAAGGCTAACGTACCACATATCACGAAAAACCCTTTGTACAAAAATTCATATACGCTTTTATTTTAATAAAGGTTCCCAAATATTATTTTTGTCGGTTTATAAAATGTGCCTTCGCCAATTTCTCCAGAAATCCATCACATATATCACGTGTCGTGGATAATTTAAACAAAGCATCTTTAATCAAATTCCTCGTAACATGTAGGGCTATGCAAAGACCCACGAATGTTAAGGGGTAAATATGATTAAATAACTCCGAGGCAAATTATTTCATTATATTGTCATATTCTGATATGTCTTCCCATAGTTTCAGGTTAGTTCATTTATTTTGTGACTAAAATAAAATGTACTTACGATTTCATTTAGACTCATTACTACAACTATTACGTAAGTGTTTATTAACTTAACACTAACCTTATATTCACTTTACTTATTTACACCCTTAGTATAGGTACTCTACAATCGTGTGGAAATGAATCCTCCGAGCCAACATGGGCTTGTCCCACTGATCCGCCAGCGCTGCATGGTGTTTTTGGTACATATATGGGTTACTACTGTTAGCATATCATCCCTAACGTTTACTGCTGGACAGTGGACTATTATCGCTGACGGATCCGTATCATCCCACCTTTTTGCGGAGCTTCGTTCGCTATTTAGCAGGATGCACCACGAGTAGGGTAGAGGGTGGTTTGTCAAAATTCGTATACAGTGAAATTACCGGGAATAAGAGACCTAATATCTGTTGTCTGGGGTTTTGGGCGCAGTGCGACGTTGGTGGAAATAATAACTGTCTATCAGTTGTTGGTCTTTATCAAAGCCGCTCTGTCATGGTCAGGCGTATCACTTACCTTCATGTGAGCGTCTTGTCCGCGCTGTACACTTGGTGACATAAAATAATATTAAGAGAATCCTGGTATTTGGTAAAAAGTCTTTACAAATATAAAAACTCATTTTATTTTTTTATGTATTCACTGAGAAAAAAAAACCTTTTGGTAAGTACCTTGTCGCTACTTACCATTTGGTAACAGCGACAAGGTACTCTGAGTCGGCCGAGTCTCTGTATATTGTAATTTCACGATTTTTCTTAACCTCAAGTTGAGAGCAATTAAAAAGCATTATTATCCATTTATTTCGTCTCTATTAGGTGTAAGAAATAGTTTCCTCATTATCTATTAAGATCAAAACTTTTATTGTAAGCATAACTGCTCCTACAGGAAATGTAGGTTATTATACATCACAATAACATATAAATCATGTATTATTGCTATCGTCAAATCGTTATTCGCATTCAGCTACTAGACGGGAGGTCGAAATTGTACAATGTTGTTATAAATAGCGCCGTGGGATATATTTCTGTCAGTATGACCGGGTTAAGTCGAATGTCGCAAACATGGTGCGTGTTAGTGATGCACTTATGTTATTGAATTTTTATTGTGAAAAATAAGGAACATCTATTTTCAGCAGGGTTGTTCCAAGTCAAGACTCTTAAATTATGACTCCTAAAAGCGATAGTCTGTTTTTTACTCTTAGATCATCAATAAACTAACTAGATACACAATCACGAAGAAATATTAACAAAAAAAAATCCGAGCCCTATATTACATTTGTATAGTTTTTGTTAAATTTTGAACGTTTTTACGTTATTCATTTACCAAAGTTACATTGACGGTGGAGATGCCTATGTATCGATGGATGTGTGAAGAGGAACTCTGCAAGTGGCGCTAACGACAGAAAACATACAGGTGTTTCGGAGAGTAATGTCTCTCTCTCGCGTCACTAAAAGAGTTAATGTGAGACAATGGAAAAGAGAGTAAGCGCAATAAAAGATGTATCAAATATTACGACTCAAGAGTTCCGGGTTCGATCCCCGGGAAGTACAAACATTTGTGTGCATGAACATGACGTCCATTTTTATGTATAATGAAAAATATATATGTTTCTATATTCATTTCCGATCTTACTACGTAGGAAAATACTTAGCTAAACTCTATCCATAACGTGCCTGTACATTATAGGTATTTAGCAATACGATTGTTTAAACACACGTTACAGCTGTTCAATGTTAATGATGCCTATTTTAATTTAGCGGAATGCACACCATGCAATCTTATTATGCGTTTCAAATAACTAGGATTTTTAATGTAAATATATATTCTGTGACCTTAACATTTAAAATACCAGTTTGATAAAAGTAGGTTAAAACATATCCTTCAAATTAGCTTATACTTTTTCATCAGGTAGATTGATTACACGTGTGTATATAAATAGCAGTTATATATTGAGAGAGTTATTGTTAAGAGTTTCATAAATGGAGTAAAGTTTAGGCTATTTTCTAGTAGGCACTATACTACAAGGCACAATGTTTACTGCGGTCTAGTAGCCTACGCGTCAAGTTTAGCTAGATCGCTGCTTAATCAAACGTTGTTGGTCAAGCAGCCTGCGGAAAAAAGACCCTAAGTGAAAATTAATTTATGCTTCATTCTGAAGGACTTAATTAGGACATGTCTATTTCCAGACAAATATGATATCGTAATGTTTAAGGCTGTCATTACAACTATACCATGTCAGAAAGATATGACTGTAACGACAATTATGCGTTTCTAAACTTTATCAAGTTGTTTATTCATTTTAATATTTCGATTTGATAAGAAGACTAGGCCTTCTAGATCTTTCTTACCCTCTTGGGACACAACCGGTACAGTTGTGCGCATGATGTGAATAACAGTTCCCGTTTTTTAATGAGGAGATTATAACTTATCGAATAAATTACCGTGGTGCTGATTTGTGACAGAGATGTTTAGTATTTCTACTTATCACATACATATCGCCCCAAAATCCGATTACCAATACAAAAATAATTAATCACTGCCGAAGCGGGACAAATAGATAAGACCAAGGTTAGGTTGCTGCAGGCGTTCTATACACGGTTTCCCTTAGGCCACTTAGGTCAATATGCACTTAACAGAAGGTAGACAAACAGTTTTTGTACGTAAACGGCTTTTCAATAAACACTTAAGGATAACCGTCAAGGTTTGATTATAAATATTGTATGTAACGTGTTATTTACAAGAAACGTAACACCTGACCGTACGATAAACACCAAACAGTATGAGTAAGTGTTTACCTAAATACAGAGAGTTATAATATGAATATCCGTATTTGTTTATAGGTTTACACCATAAAAACATTTTTAACAAAAAAAACTAAAAACTTAAAGTTCAATTTTCATAATTTTAATCATCATCAGCTCATTAAACGTCCCCACCGAGGGCACGAGCCTACCCGTATACGGGATTAGGCCTTAGTCGTTCACGCGGGACCAGTGCGGATTAGACGACTTCACACACAACCTTCGAATCTCTTCGCAGGCGTGCATGAAGTTTTCCTCACGATGTTTCCTTCACCGTAAGAGCGTCAGATAACGTACATATATTTCCGAAAATTCGAAAATACATTGGTACGTGTCGGGATTTGAACCCCAGCCCTCCCGTAGGAAGGCGACAGTCCACACCACTGAGCCATCGACGCTCTTAATCATAATTTTAATGTCGGTGCCAAACCACTTACCTATATTATAAAGCTGAAGAGTTTGTTAGAAAGATAAATCCATACAGAGTTCTTGATTTACTTGCCATCAACCTTAAAATTATGAAAGAATTATTTAACCATTTCTATTTACCTAAGTAAAAAATGTTTATTGTTTTTAGTTTGGTGTCGGTATTTTATTGATAAAAAATATTTTCTGCATGGCTGTTCGCCATAATTAAATTATATAAAATATATGAATTATGTTTAACATGTCAAAGAGTCAAAGAAGTAAATGCCACATTTGAAGCTCAACAATGGCAACTTAGTACTAACTTTAATTCTACACTTTTAATTAGAAACGTTTGAAATATTTATTTAAATATTTTAAACAAGTACTTAAGTTTGCTTTACTTCGCATATATTATAGTAGTTTAACTTTAGAATAACAATTATTACAGAAGGCCAAACAAACTAGTTTAAAGCAAGTACCTATTGTTAAATCAGAAGTGTTTATCCTTCATTTCCATGTTCGGATAGACCTTTATGAGTCATAGTTAACTCATCTGCATATGCAAAATTGTAAAATAAATAGGTTATCTAGGACAGATTACTCTATCTTGGTTCATCGCATACAGTGTCAAATTGCTTTCATAATAATCTTCGAGCGTTAATATTGTATAGGTACTGCTCGTAGCGTACATTTATTTGTGTTGTATTGTATTTATAGTACCTACGTATTTTTTACTTATATATTTCATTAACTTTAAAAATTATTTTTATCTTTTATAACACATAACGTGTTACTTTAGCAGTTTACTTGACAAATAGTTAGAAAAGACCACATTGTACTATTTAAAATGAATATAGTGCATCTCTACAATTAGAGAGAAAAAAAATGAACTCTAAAATTGCAACCAAGCCCTTTTAATGACAATACTCGGCTCTTGAATTGAAGCGTGAGCTAGCATCAGATTTAAGATAAATGGGAATTTTGTGCCAGCTTATAGAGAGACTGTATTAATCTGACATTGTATGAACGTCAATCGTTGCTGTAATGATTTAATAAATCATTGACATTAATAATTTGTTAGTCAATGCTGAGAAATTAAAATATATTTTTTTCGTCATGGAATGAAACAGCTCATATGCGAACAAAGCACAAAATTACACTACTTTAGTCAAACGGTGATCAATAAATAAGATTTAAGATTAATTGCTTTTTATTAGCACTTATTCATAAGTAAAAATGTAATTGTGACCCACCATCTGTAGGTACAAAATGGGGGAGACATGTCCAGCAGTGGACTGCAATAGGTTGAAGAGTAGAAGAAGAATCTGTTGGTACCCGTATTTACATGTATGTAACCACCTAATTTGCACCTGAAAATAAACATAGTACTGTAACAAAAAATTACGTTTTAAGATACAGCGATTAAAAGTTTTCAAAAAAATATTTCATTCAAACCTTATTTTTTCACTTATTATATAAGTAAAATCATGATTTAAGGGCTGTGGTTTCTATTTTAGAAACGATTATTTAGAAGCACAGTGAATCAATAATTAATTATTTATTTGGCAAATAATAATCTTTTAATTAAAACTAAGTCAGATTTTTAAAAGAAAATAATACAGGGTTTCAGAGTCAAGTTCTATAATACTATTTCCGTATTCAAATTAAAGTAACAGATTCTTCAATTACTATAATTATTTTAGGTATAAGTAACGATTATTTACACTCTCTATAAAGTTGAAACTTATTGGACCGTTATGCTTAACAATAGTGCTTAAATTAACCGTCCTTAAATTCCGAACTATGTTAAATTGACAGTCTTTAAACATCTTTGCTCAAAGAAACTATTTTTATTGTTTTCCAATTACCTCGCAAACCTCTTTTTACCTGTCCTATGTTTACCGCTCCTAAAACCATTACAAAACATTAATTTTAATTTCCTTCCCTGTTTTACTCACTCTACCATTAACAAGTGTAGATTGTAAAGGAAGCCTTGATAACTATCATTTTAGAATCTAAGCATCAAAAATAAAATAAAATTGGCCAAGTGTGAGTCGGCCTCGCCCATGGAGGGTTCCGTAGCAGCAAATAAGAAAAAAAAATTTTTTTATTTGCTTAGGCACCTACCTACTACATTTTTATTATAAGAAAATAGTGGTTCACTGTTAATGACGTTTAAAAATATAATTAATGACTAGATATCGTTCAAACCAAATTTTCTACTTTGGAAGTGTCCCTGGCGTAAACTATTTAAGTTATATGAAAAAATAGTAGAAACCGCAATATTATTTATCAATACCTACACATTGATACTTCATATGTGTGGGTTCGATGAAAAAAAATCTTTAGTTTCAGTTCAATTATGGGAACCCCAATATATTTTTTTATTATACATAATGCAGATTCAGCGGTTTACAGAATACATTATGTACTTGCAAAATTGGAACAGAATAGTGCTTATATTTTCGGAGCAAAAAAGGGTGTGATATACGGACAGACAGACGGACATGACGAATATAAAGATAATCCGTTTTTTGCCATTTGGCTACGGAACCCTAAAAAGCATAATTTAAACAATGCATGTTCTATTATAGCGTCGGTGGCTCATTGGTGTGGACTGCTGACATACGATACCAATGTATTTTCCAATTTGCGAAATTACATGTACGTTTATCCAACGCTCTGACGGTGAAGGTAAACATGTTTGGAGTCGGCGAATCCGCACTGGGCCGGCGTGGATGACTACGGCCTATACAACTTTTACGGGTAGGCTGCCTTTCAGTGGGGACATATAATGAGCTTATGATGATAATGAAGATTTTCTATTGTGTATTGCATTCACATGGATATCTGAATTCATATTGAAAGTCTGCAAATTACAAAATCGCACCGTCTTTTAATGTCATCTAATTTAAAATATATAGTACCTACATTTATTGGTATATTCATCGCAAATACAAAATTTGCAAATAGCTTATTAAAAGTGTTGTACACAGGTTCTGATTCTCGTGGACTTATCTCACAGATTATTTTTTGCTTCGGATCATCTTCCAACACATTTCGTAGTTCAGACGAAAACGATCAATAGATTGAGGTGAGACCTAACACAAATTGGTCAAAATATCCCGAGAAAACTTTGAATTTGCATACAATGTACTAATGATCATGTACTTCATGAAAATCGTAATAAGCTCTTAATGGCTTACATTTACTGCTGTTCCCTAACCTTCGTCGTTTATCCCTAAATACTACGCGACGTACTGATTTGCATTGCGATGCGACATATAGACAGGGGTTCGGTGATGTGCGGACAACTGGCAAAAGTGCCTTAACTCGCCTTCAATTTGATGACCCATATGATTAGGAAAACGGCTGATATATCAGTTAATAGAGAAAAAATCTGTATTTCAATTATATCAATAAGTCAAAAATCAACTTTTTTGAGATAATACTGACAAAAAAGATTTACTATTATAAAAATTTTCTGCGAATTATATATTTTATGTTTAAATAAAACAAAAATACTTGAAGAATTATTTAATAAATAAATATTTAAGTAATATAAAATAATACTTGGTCCTACGACTTTTCAGTTTCTTTTTACCACGCGCAGAATTTAAAAGGCGCGGCAGTTATTTCTTTAAATTACTTTCCTAATTGGATTATTATGTGATTACAGTTTTGTTTGGACACACTTACAGAGTTACTAGTCTTATCAACATGCTTAACATTAACTTAAGCCCCGGGGCTCTATCGCACGGTTAGAGGGCCAAGGAGAGAATTCGCAATCAATTGCCTGTTAGAGATTTATGTGAATCGCAAATGATCATCTAAGGATAGAACAGAGAGGCATCTTGAATAGCCGCGATTGTTCGAACTGACTTATGAATCTATAAGTGTTTACCTTATTTGTTACCTTATTTGTTCTGATCGTGACTTCAATGAATGATAAAATTTGTGTTTTAAATTATTGAATTCATTCATTCGGTTTAGTCATTCATGCCGTAAAAAAGTATTTTCAAGAACTCGTTCAAATATAGCGGTAAGTTTCCGAAATTTACACTTATTAAATAAATTGCATAATTGTGACAAACGGGTAAAAAATCGGTTTTTGATAAATACGAAAGATAATCGTTTATATTCATTCATCTTTTATTGCTTTTATGTAAGTTACATGTAGGATATGTAATGTACCAGAATGTAGCTCCGATTAATAATTATTTTATTTATTATTAATTATTTTACCGTTGAGTCTCATGGAGGATACTCAGCCTTTTGTTCATTGTTTAAACTTAAGCAATAGGGTTAATTTGAATTTTTAGTACTTTAATGGTAATTTTTCAGATTTAATGCCTTTGTATCTTAGGATGCTACTTATTCGTTAGCATCCTCCAATACATTGGTACATAAACTGATAAGGTATTTACATTCTGATGTACTGTTAACTCTGTTACTTAAAATGGGTTAACTATAATGTAATTTTCCGATAATCGAAGAGGTCGATGGAGTTTACGTGATACCGCGGCCCGACATTGACATAGATGCCGCGTCGGCCCGTGCGCACTCGTCAACTTGCCATTGTATTTAAACATTTGTCAAAATTTCATATGCTGTACCTTAATACCTTTGATTTGTACGGTGATATATTGAAAATAAATGTTTATATTGTACGAGTAGTTACTATCCGAGATAGGTGCAGGTATGTGCAGCTGAAAATGCAATTAAATAAGAACCTAACTAAGCTTCGGCTTCCCACGGGTGGGATGCGCCAAAGCGGAACGGCGAATTATTCTGACTTTCCAGGGTTAAAGAGTCAGGTACTTCCAAAATATATAAGACCAGGTAAACGACATGGTTGTTATCCATACTAATGTAATTAATGCGAAAGTTACTCTGTCTGTCTGTTTGTTACGTCTGTCTGATGACATTTCGTATGGTGTTAGATGGTAACCTGGAAATGGACATAGGCTACTTTTTGTTAGAATTAGACACTTCCCTAAACTGCGGGGTGGAATTTTGTATTGAGCACTATTTGCCACAAACAAAAAATCTTGCATTTTTTTTAATTTGGCCTCCACAACTTTAAAAATGTAGGGCAACATTTTATATGTAACTTTTCGCAATTTTCAAGGGAGATAGCTAAAAATCGATGGAGTCTTTCCATCGATATTTTATTATATCATCTACCTATAGCAGCCTGAAAATAATATTCTGTATTCGTAACCAGGAAAGGAACCGTGTTACTCGAAAACGCGAGCGAAGCCGCGGGCAAAGGCTAGTAGATAAATACCTAAACGAAATAATTATCAGAGTTGTGCTTAGAACTGCACTAACCCTACCCTGTTTTGAGGGCGAGACCCCCCAAGACTGAAACGACTACTGGGCTTATGATTAAAAATAGATTGTTGTTGGCTACGGTAGGATCTACGAGTAACAACTTGAGGGGACGATAAGGTGGGTCAACACAGCCAAATCCTGTTATGATGCCTCGTCCAGGTCCTAAAAAGCGATAACGTATTAGTACTTCGGCAGATCGCCAGCACGGCGGCACAAGCATTTTATTTGCTGTCTCAGAGGATTTAACATGGTCTGGGACTTAGGTTGTATTGGGGAAGAATATCTTAAGTGATTTCTACTTAGATCAAACATAATTCAATTCAGTTTACTACATGAACATTTATTCACGTAAACAGTACTAACATTTCCGTGACAGATAATAACAGCCAATTAGAGAGGTCATTGCCCCGTACCTGTACGTGTACAGTCAGATAAATACCAAAAAGGACAGATAGACAGAGTTCACCATTTATATGCGCACCGTAAAATGTCAGACGTATTCAAATTATCAAGTACATTGTTATCACGACATTTGGCATGAGGAAAGCCTTCATTTGTATGCGTGTCACCGGAGCCGCATGGCGCAGGCAAAGCCGGTCTGCGCCCGCGCAGCCTTCGTGTCCGATACATATTAATGCCACGTTTAACATCGTTTTAGGCATTATGTTACTGATACGCTTGTCGTTTGACATGACATAGAGTTTCTAGACGATCTAGGCATGCCATTTTGTGACAAGTTTACTAATTTTGGATTCGTATGTTGGTATCATATGCGAAGCATACTATTATGTGGTCTGTTTTATTACTACAGTTTTATTAAACAAATACAAAGGGCTTCCATATATAAATTTTTGGAAGCTTTGGACCGTGAACCAAAGCCCTTGTCCAACGTGCATTGGTAAGGACTTCTTACTAAGGAGGATTTGTCTTTGTACCTACTCTTATTTTTTGTTCTACTGTTAACAGTTTTTAATAATAAACTCATAAAAATACTCAATATCGTTTACTGGGTTAAAAAAAAATCTGTACGCTCATTTTGCAATTCCTGAATTAGAGTGACGAATTCGCTCTAATTGACTGAAGAGCGTTAAATAAACTAAAACTTTCTGTTCTAATTTAAAAATTAAATCAGTATTTAAGTAAAATTTATGTTTCATTATGTTTGGTCTGATGAAGGATGTATCGTGAACTTTTTAAGTGCTATCCTACAACCTCAATGCAATACGAGTTTATGTTGCATTCATTCAAATACAAAACGGGGTTACGGTCCGAAATATCATCTTTCTTTTCGGACAATCAGCTGATTCAGTACATATAAACGTTTCCCTGTGGGAATCTAACCTAAGACCCCAAGACTTCCCGGGTCACAAAACAGAAATCTGTGCCCACTATACTAAGGAGGCTAGGAGGTAAAAATTATATATAAATTAACAGTGAATGAACCTAAATTCCATGATTCTACCACGGTGTTTTAGGTCATCAGATTTTCTTATAATGTACATGTGTTTATTTTACTAAGTCTTAAAATCTTCTATTATACTAGCTTTTGCCCTCGGCTTCGCTTGCGTTAAATTCGGGATAACATGGCTCCACTTTACTGGTAACGAAAACAAAATAATTTTAATACTGCAACACTGCTTCTTCTTCGCTTCGCATACCAATTTTTTGCTTTTCACTTTAAAAACTGGGAAAAGTCAAATATAAATTACCCCTTTTTTAAGGCTTTAAGGGCCAATTTGCAAAAACTTCAATATCCAAGATTTATTGTTCGTGACAAATAGCCATCATACTTATTTTTAGCTTTCTACCTTGTAAACTGTTTAAACTTGTAAAAAAATATGTATACATATCTATCACTATACATAGGAATCCCCCGCCCAAGTTTAAAGGTTTCGGGGTCCATTTCAAAAAATAATATATATATATATGTGTATATACATATGTTTATATATATCACTATACAAAGAATCCCTTCCCTCCCCCTCCCCAAAAAGGTTTTGGGGTAAATTTTGTAAAAAAAATATATTCAATTGAGGGGGTGTATAGTGATATACACCTTTATTTTTATATATATAGGTGGATGTATACTGTATCACTATACACCCCCCGAAGACTTAAAAAAGTGTAATAGTCCATTTCCGATAAAAAAAACCTATATATGGATATACGTATCCATTTCCGAAAAGAAATACATATAAATATATGTATATATATCACTATACTTAGGAATCCCCTCCCCCTAACTGTAAAGGTTTAAATTTTTGTAATATATATATATATATATATATATATAAAGTCCGGTCCCCCTTCCCCTCTTTTTTAAGGCTGTTGGGGCCGATTTCCGAAAAAAAAATGAGCATAAAAAAAAAGTGTTGACATTGACTTTTATTCATATTTTATTATTTATATATACTTATTTATTATTTATATAAGCAGCAAGACATACAGTTTAATTATTATTATATTTCAAGTGTATTTTTTATGAAAGTTGTATTATTGTAATATATATATTATGCTTTGCATCGTCACTTGGGCTCTGTCAGAACACTAGCGCTGCCGTGGCGAAGTTGATGAATTAATAGAAACTGTAAATGACATCCGGCAGTATAAGCTGAGGCAGGGCCCATTTGACCACAAATAACATTTTTTTTTTTTTATTTTTTTTGTTTCATTTGTCTTTTATTTTTGTTTAATCTTTCCTTTTTCACGTGTTTATTACTTTGGTTTATTTTCGTATAATTGTTTTGTTTTGTATTTGTGGTCAAATAAATGTTTATTCTTTCTTTCAAAAAAGAAAATAAAAGATTTATTGTTTGTGACTTACAGCCCTCATACCAATTTTTAGTTGCTACCTTAAAAACTGCGAAAAATCGGATATGATACTTCCTCCCCTATTGAGGGGTTTGGGGGTGGATTTTAAGAAAAAACAAATTATGCCATATTTTTCGTTTCTGACAAATAGCCGCATACCAAACAGCGTCGTACTAAAAATTGCGGAATGTTCCATACAACTTCCAACCCCATTTTAGGGAAGTGGGGGGTGAAAACCGGGACATAAAGTAGCCTAAAACCTATTCTAGGTTACCTACTATCAACATACCAAGTTTCAATAAAATCCGTTCAGCCGTTTAGGCGTGAAAGCATAACAAACAGACAGAGATACTTTCACATTTATAATATTAGTATGGATTAGGGAAGTACTTATGTCGTCGGTTATAACTGCGACTATAATCGTAGCTCATAAAAAAATCGGGAACAAACATGGGTCGTTCATATTTGATGCCAACGCGTGATGTTCTTCTATCCTGTACTATGACTATTAAGTGGTATATTTAGATGGTTTGTGAGAAAAAAAAATGTTTCCGCCTAATGAATTGTACCTACGTAAAGTTCTAATTTCACAGTTTTAAAATATTTGCATATTGCATAGGTTATGTTAATTATAATGCATTATGAATTGACAGCTAGATATTATTATTACATAGGAACATTCATTGCTGATTTTTTAGGTAACAAAAATTTTAACTTTACTGAAACTTCACGAAATGAATACTAAAATTATTTATTAAATTTATTTAAGTCTGAAAACGATAAGAAAAAAATGCATTTATAATTATTTTTCAACATGTTTGTATTTTAATAGCGATCACTAAACCTGTAAAGTTAGTTTTAAAAATACCTACCTTATTCCATGTTGCAATTCCCATGGTGGAAACATTAAAAATTTCACTTTTTAAATTACTATTAATATATTAACATTTTAACAGGGTTCTCATAGTACAGATGCCGGGATATCGTCCGGCAATACGAAGTTTTTCCCGCCACGGATGGTTCAGACCGTCCGGCCGGCAACGACAACAGACCGAGTCAGACTGAGCGTGTCGCTGTCGCTGTGCTTCCACTCATTCAACACGATGTGCAACTCTGCAGCTGGACCAAATTAGATCTAAACAACGGGATTGATAATAAGCAAACAGTCAAACTTAGAAGTTGTCACATTCTTAGCAATTAATCTTAGAAATCTCTGTTTTATTATGACGAGTTTGATTGAAGAAATCACGATGCGAAATTAGTTAAGTGGGGTTTTTGGAATGTTTGAATGAAGTTTACTAGGAGGTACGAGTAGGCTCGATACTGAGACATCTAGGTAGATACCACCGCAGTGCCAGATATCGTCCCATTAAATAGAAGTGTTTGAACTTCTATGTATCGGGATGAATGAGGGCACTATAGCTAGTGAAATAACGGGTATAAGAGACCTAACACCTGTTGTCTCGGGTGTCGGGCGCAGTGCAGCATTAATGGAGAATAATAACCGTCCATCAGTTGTTGGTCTCCATTAAGGCCACTCTGTCATGGTCAGGCGTATCAATACCATCAGGTGCGCGTCAAGACTGTAACTAAAAAAGAGCAACACAAGCTTATGATTGACGGAGTTGTTAAATAAAATGTATTCAAAGCTTTTTAATGTTTAACACCAACTCATCTTCTAGTCTCTCCTACGTCTACTCTTTGGGCAGTTGTTTTTTAATAATTGAGATTGACTGAAGTTCCTTAAATCCGATAAGGTTAAGGGGATCACTTACATTCCTTTTATTGTGATGATCGCCATTTGCTTTCTTTTCTATTTTGTTCTATATATGCATCCGAACCGGTATTTAATAAACACACCGATAGTTACGAGCTTTGCCCTAATCTCCAGGTTTGTCGGTAAATTGGAGATATCATTAAAGGTTATTTTTGATGGAGAGAGTGCAGCTACCCGTTCATTGCTGATGTTTTGGTAATTTTTAAGGCCATATTCTGTAACGAGACTCAACGTTGATCTTTAGTAAAATTGAGTTAGAAACAGAGAGGCGCTATTTGTTTTATAGGACGCTATCCCTTTCTTACTCTACTCAAGTAAAGATCAACGCTTGAGTCTCATTCTAGAATACGGGCCTTATGGTATAAAAGTGAGTCTATTTTATAAGGCTTTTTAAAATTTTTTACCAAATAAGTAAAGATATGCAAAAGCCTTTGATGTAAGGATAAAACGTAGTGCTGATGATTAAAACTATTACAACATCCAACCAGTATGTTATATTTTTTATGTCAGTGGTTATAGGCAATAAAATTAATTTAATTCTTCGAAATGTATACAGCGACATTTTTCACCAATGACGCCAATGACCTACCAAAAGTACCTGCTACGTCGTAACGAATACATTTTATTATCAGAAATGCGGTATATGAATGAAACACATAAACAGTCGGAGTCCGGTCAAGGTAAACCTGCTCATTGCACTACATACATACCTGCATATATCGTACAAGTACGTGTGCGTCATTCGGTAACTCATATATCGCGCTCTCACTACAAAAAAAGTTTAACTAACAAATTTTACTTCACGAGTCACGAGATAGTATTGAATGGGGTTCCATTTTTAAGATTTAATCAATCTATTGCTGTCCACTTCTGGACACAGGACCCCTTATTTGTGTCAGATATTCCGGTCCTCCCCTTTCTTCATCCAATAACAACCACCGACCTTCCGCAAGTCGTCGGTCTTAGAGTGTTAATATTATAATATTTACTCTGTGTCGTCGGTAATACGCTATAATGTAAATGATTCCCGAGAAAGTATTTTACTTAAGTTGATAGTAATTTAATATCTTCTTACCTTGGATACCAGCTTAGGTATTTAGGAAAATGTAAAAAGGCAAGGATTTAGCAACACAAAAAAGATAAGGTAGTTTCCACTGCTGGTTCTGTCGACTTCTTAAAAAAAGCCTACGCTCTACTAGTGAGCCTGAATTTTGTTTTGTTTCATAAATAAATATTCCTAAAGTAATATTAATAATACATTAAGTATCATCTTATTTTGTGTTAACCTGAATCAGGAAAGCATTGCAACATGGTTTGTCAAATAGCATGGTTGCAATCTTGATTTAGCCCAAAAGCAAAGAAATCAAGTTGAATGCTTTTGAGATTTTTAAATAACTTAAAAGGACCTCCACGATGACTTATATAACTTATTGATACATCATTGCCTCGTTTGCTATTCGTCTGTATGAACATCTAGCAAGTGAGGATGGCTTAATTCCCTAAAATTTCTCTCCACTCCACTGTACGGTCAAAAATAAGAACAAACAAAAGCATAAACAATATTGTAGCCTATTGCTTTCGTGTCAGATTGTTAACTTTGCTCGAAGCTCACAAGCCTTATAAAAATACCGGCGGGTTTCTAAATAAATTCAATCTTATTTTGACACGTTCTAGTAGTCTCACAACGTGCTGTTGGTATACCAATAGGGTCACGATAGGTCGTTTGTGGTGTATTTATTCATGTTACCGGTGGAGTTTTATAAAATAAAGTTATGAGCTATCTGTGTCACCGGTACTACCGGCAGTCAGCATGAGAAACTATGGCCCCGTATTATGTCAGATATCTGTAGGTTTCAGTGGCATGCACTCCATGTATGCAAATAAGCATATTACGATTGCATGCTACTTATTCGCCCATTTTCCTCTACTGATTTGAAACCATCAGCGATCTGCTGTCAACAACAGCACTTAATTTGACAAAAATGAAAATTATTTATTGTTTTTTGTTTCTTGTAATATAGTGTCCTTTGAAACTGTTAACCTTCCAAAAAAAAAATTAATACTCTACTATAATTTCTGTACACGCCACTGGTAGGTACCTACCTATGTATATTAGTTTATATTGCAGAGATTTTTTGACTGGAACACTATGCACTATCCGATAAATATTCGTCACAATCACGATCACGAAGAAATATCAACCCAAAAATATTGAGCCGCTTGACGCATACGTTGACTCATTGTTATATTTATGACATAAAATTATTTATTAAATTGTTGACTTCAAGGCGTCATTAATAGAGTGCAAAATCAAAAACAAGAGCATTCTACTATGTCACTACGACATGTAGCGAGCAAAGTAATTATGAGTGAAAATTCTGCCCAACTGATTCCTACTTTCCTTAGTCTAAGTTTTGGGACAGCAAGTTTGTTTTTGTTTCTAGTATTAAAATAATGTAAGTCACAGTTTTTTTCAAGCAAATTAAGATTTTGTGGACTATATAAATAAACTAGATTAAGGCAAATGTATTGAGACGTTACTTTTAAATTAAAGTACTTCCCTTTTGAGTGCTTATGCGATATCACGACGAACCAACTAAAGGGAAGGACAACGTACACATGGAAAAACAAATAACTACTTTCAATTTAAAACCTGTAATTTATATTGTTATAGCCTTTTTTAAATGAGCTTACTACAATTAGGCATTGCGGATGTATAACATTTATAATTTGATAAAAACAACTACATGATAATTATACTGAACAAGTCGTTACACTTTTGTCTATTATGAATAATGCAAGCGTTTGCTGATTCATTGCCATTTGAAGGAGATAAATGCTTTCGATAGTGTACACTCTATGAATACTGCTTTGAGGAAAAAGGACAACATACTAAGTGGATACTCCTTGGCACAAATGATGAAAGCTTTCACTTAAACCATTAATTTATTCACTGAAATACAAATTTTGCACTGCAAATTGCGAAAGCATTAGTTTCCACGTCGTGAACGAGCACACTGAAAGAAATTACTAGTGATTTAATTTTTATTTTTAAAAGGATCATCATCAAGGCGTTGTTACCTACTTTACTAATGATATAAACTATTGTTAATAATATTGTCACCTTAAATCCGATTACATTGAGGAAATTATGATGCACCTATAGGTTTCGATATTCGTAGTCGAAAAATATAATGTAAAATAATTGTGGTTGTTGAAGGGGGGTATGGGATCCATAATTTTTTTAGATAATTTATGTACGCTAGTGTACTATAATAATAAGTAGATTGGTTTAAGTATTCTATATAAAAAAGTTAGTCATAACGACGATAAACTGCCATCAGGAACGATATTAAAAACTCGAATATCTAAACTGGTTTCTGCCTGGGGCCTTCGATAACATTTTTTATGGAAATTGAAGTCTAGTTAGATAAAACAGGCCAAACCACTGAAGCGCTTTTTTTTTCAAAGCATCAAAACTCATATTTTTAGTTTAGTATTTAAACCGTTTTTTATTATATTTTTGTATATTTTTTGACGTTCATAAGTGCTTTTTGTAAGCCTAATTTGAAATAAATGTTTTTGACTTTGACTTTGAAAACGGGATCCCTAAAACTAATCTTTATACCCGGCTAGGATTGTAAGTTTTACTATTTTTTATTTAAAAAATTCAGAGTGTTTCACTGCCTGACCTGATGTAAAGTGACGATGCAGCCAAAGGTGTATCACGCTAACTCAAATAATGCTTACTGACGCTTGCCTTATCTATCGCAGTTCACTGTTGAACATAGGTCTCCCCCATTCTGTGCCATATATCCCGATCCTCCGCCTCTTGCCTTGGAACCCCTTTGTATCGGGAAATACAGGCGCAGGAAGGTCATTCCACTGCCTTGGATTCGAACGCTTTAAATTTTATTTTGTTTTTTCTAAAGACCAGTTAATTAAAACGATTATTTTACATATAATATTGTTCACTGGATTGACGATGAGGCCCCTAAAGGAACCCAATAACTTCACCTACAACAATATAAACTTTTATTCGGGGAATAGATAATAATGGAATATTAATATGTGACTCGTTTAATGAGGTTTTCTTTACCATGTGACTGGTGATTGAATATCGAATATTTAACTAAACACATCCTCGAACATAAAGTTAGAACCTTTTCTATGGGATCAAAACGAACTAACATACTTAATTATTCATTATGAAAATGTAGACGCAAATCAATAAGTTTTTGTACACAAACACCTTAACCAGTAGGTAGGTACAATAGATAAATTCATGGTTACAAATGTATGTAGGTACTACAGGGTATCAAACCCAGAACCTTTCAAATTACAGCACAGGGTCTTCAAAGTACAGTTGAATAGGTAGGTCCTTGCTATTAATAAAATGTTGAATTATATCAATTAGTAGTTGCAACAACACACTTACACTGTACAGTTCAATGATTCAATCACATCATAGCTATGTTGTACGAGAAGGCCCGGCAGTAGGCCGTTGTAGGCTGATGATTATTTATATATGTCCAGCATTGAGGTGCGCTAGGTAAGCAGAGAGAGAATTAATTAAATGATGACTGATGCATGAAATACCTCTCTTTCCCTTTAGTGCACTTAAGATGTTGTTCTTTAACCAAACATCACACGAACTTCTTGTTTTATACTCGTACCCTATTCGCTCTACCATACGCACCTGCGAAGATTCACGATAACTTAGTTGTTAAGTAATTCACCGTTACATATTAGAATTTATAAACTAATTGTTTTGTGTCGTGTGTCGGGAGAGCCGAGGTTCAAATCCCGCCACGTAGCAATGTGTTTTCGAATTTTCGAAATTATCTGTATGTTATCCGACGCTCTTACCGTGAAGGAAAACATCGTGAGGAAACTTTCACGCACGCCTGCAAAAAGATACAAAGGTTGTGTGTGAAGTCGTCCAATCCGCACTGGGCCCGTGTGGACGACTAAGACCTAATAACCTTATACGGGTAGGCTCGTGCCCCTCGATGGGGACGTTTAATGAGCTGATGATGATGATGATGAATTGTTTTGTGAAGATAGCAATAGCAACTCATTTAGGAATATAATGATGATACATTCAGGCCAAATTATTTAATTCGGTCACAACTTATTTCATACCACTTAGTTAATTAGGTAAAAAATACTTCAAGAAACAGGTCAACGGTATCAAACCAACTAGTGATGTAACGTACCTACCTAGATACATCGACCATGCCTGGAATAGACCACAAAGGTCAAGAAAAATAAGCGTTTTAGATACTCCAATTTAGATTTATAAATGTTAGCGACTCAGTTTATTTTGATTCACGCTATCGTCCCTCCAAATGCTAGTGCCGAAACAGGCAATTAAGCAAGTTCGAGCAATAAATAGCAGCAAAGCTATAAACGTCAGGTGGCTCGTAAATGTTGTCGTTCCCCCGTTTGTCTGCCGGGTGTGCACACGGTTGCACCAGATAGATACCTACAATTTATTTAACTGCGTTTACTCACTGGTGTCTAGCCTTTTTTATTTTTATTGACCAAACAGCGGTAGTCATTTTTTTGAATAGTTTAATATAGGGCCGTTGGGTAACAATTCGCCAGATTCGTTTATTGTCTGATGAGTAAACATTATATTTTAGTTTAAGTACCTAAATCTTAACCAAACGAAGATAGCTACTGACTTCTTTAAAGTTCCCATAAAAGTTTTCATAGGTCACTCCAACTTAAACTTTGTTGCAGTTAATCAAAATAAATTCAATGGGTATTAAACGCTTCAACTGCCGACATAATATAAATCTCATCGTGTCGCTCGCTTGTTGGATAAATTTGATTTATTCGATTGGGAAATTAGCAATACAAATATAATTAAACACGTTTAGGACAGAAAAACATGCCTGTTTGTTCTTAATGTATCTACAAAACATGCATAGTTACTTTAAAATACATATTAATGACAACTAGTACTGCCCACTCGTACAATACCTACGGTTGGTGAGTTTTAAGCATACTTTGGCAATGGTTGCAAAGTCATGGGCCTTAATAGAAAGTATCTCGTTATCGGTTAGATTTGCTTCAGGGTAGACAATGGGGAAGAGCGAGCAGTGGTCGTTAATCATCTTCTTATCTTGATTGCTCTAAGATGTTTGCTGTCTTGCACCCATTAATAAAAACCGAGATTAGACACACTGGGAGCAGACGCGGGTATTTTTTTTTTAATCAGGTACTGTCGAACCACCACACCACTACTACCCTGAAATATCTACCTCTAACGGTAGATAAGTTCTTCTAATTTTCGGTAAAATATCGAGATTATTCTCTCTATAAGTAGGCTTAGGAATATACTTAAAAAATTGGCTTATTTTGCAAACTACTCATACTCTCTTCAGGAGATTGTATTAGAATTCATCATTCATTCATCATCAAGCCCAGTATAGGGTGTAGAGACCTTAGTCGTACACGCGGGCCCAGTGCAGATTGGACGACTTCACGCAAAACCTTTGAATTTCTCGCTTGTTTTCCTTCACCGTAATAGCGTCGGATAACGTACGTAAAATTTCAAAAACACATTGGTACGTGACGGGATTTGAAACTCAGCCCTCCCGGTAGAAGGGCAACAGTCCACACCATTGAGTCACCGACGCTAGTACTCACCGTAATTAAATATTTATCTTTATATTGTTATATATTAAAATCCTATGAGTAAGTAATAATAAGAGCAGATTTTTTATTTTTGCCTTATATCTAAAGAAAATATGATAAACTTTATTCAATTTTCGTTCAAATTGCCTGTGAAACATGTCAATTTTCTACCAAGATTTTACTTAACTTAGTCATGAAATGTATACCAAAATAATCAGCAAGATATGATGAAAATTTTTTGATATTAATTATTTTTTGTGACTAGTAAAATATTTTATAAAATACCATTTAAAATAAGTATATATTTTGGGGCGCCGGCATTTAGTACCGCGCTGGCGGTCGTCGGCGTCGGGTACATGTCAAATTTTTCCCGGAGTTGTCAAATGTTTATAAGTCTGTCCGTCTGTTTATTCCGGGAAATCTCTTAAAAACGACTGGACCATTTTTTTAAGCAGGTAGTAAAACTAAAATAAATAAACCTCACGCCTTGGTCCCAGGGGCATAAGCATAGATGATGGAACGCCACTTTACGATAAAAAATATCACATATAATAAAAACTTTTAAAAATTACTTAAAAAAGAAATGGCGTGTAAATATTGAAATTCATATATGCGCAGCTATTTTATTAACATTAACTATCCTGGGTAAGGACGAACCTTGAAATCGCAAATAATAATCAACTAGTCCATGCATTGTACTATAATAAGATATTTTTATTCAGATAACTACAAAACAAATACAATTGCGTTAGTAATATTATTCCTTATAAAATATGTAAGTAACACATAGTAGTTTAAAAACTATTAACAATCGGTTGTTTTTGTAATTTCAGGGCTGGTCAATAGGAACAGTTATATAGATCACTAGCTTTTGTCAGCGGCTTCGCCGCGTTAAATTCGGGATGACAAAATTATTCTGTTTTCGTTACCAGGACAGTGGAGCCATCCACTTGGTAACGAAAACAGAATAATTTCAACACTGCAACACTGCTTCTTCTTTTTCTTATTTAAGGCTTTAAGGGCCGGTTTGCAAAAACTTCAATATGCAAGATTTATTGTTCATGACAAATAGCCATCATACTTGATTTAGCTTTCGACCTTGTAACTGTTTAAACTTGTAAAGAAAATTATGTATACATAGGAATCCCCCGCCCAAGTTTAAAAGTTTTGGAGTCCATTCCAAAAACGGATCCCCTCCCTCCCCCAATTTATATATATATATACTAATCGAAGTCAGTGTATACTAGACTTGGGTGTCATTTTGATCATAGATGTTGTTTTTCCGATCATATTGATCATATAACAGCAGTTGTCCTGGGGGAGACTAATGTCCAACCACTGTTGGACATTAGTCTCCCCATTTTACGCCAGATATTTCCGGTTCTTCCGTTTTTCCGTTCCGCTCCGTTGTTCATCAGCTCCACCAGTGACTTTTTGCAAGTCGTCGGTCCAACGGGCCGAAGGGCATCCTACGCTACGCTTGCCAAGCGCGAACTCTGCTCCAGAACTTGTCTGCTCAAACGGCCATCGTTCTGCAACATACGAGTATGTTACCCACTGCCATTCAGTTTGCTAATCTGGCGAGTTATGTCGGTAATTTAAGTTCTCTTGCAGATAAGATCATTTCTGATTTTATCTATAAGAGTCTCCAGCATAGCACGGTCCATCGCCCGTTGAGTAACTTTAAAATTTGTCAACCAATCCCGTAGTCAGTGTCCATGTCATCATGTCATCATTTCTCATCTGCGTATGTTGGTATGGGTAGGACGTATTTCTCAAAGACTTTTGTCTTTAAGCGTTGCGGAATCGTCGACGTGAAGACCTGATTTAACTTGCCTAATGCCGCCAGCTAAGTGAATCCTCCTACTAGCTTCCCTGTCGAATTGTCCGGTCACGCCACGCCACGCCAGCGACGTATACTGGTTGTGACAACTCTGAAACGTTTATCAGAAACGCTATCGTCTATAATTCTTCAAGAGAGTTTTATCACCCTTCTGAAAAAGACGACGCTTTGGATCACGGGTTAATTAACTGAGTAACCTAGAATAGGTTATATATATATATATATTTTATATATTAATTATATATATATATATATATATATTTATATATATATATATATATATATATATTATATATATATATATATATATATATTCTTGAAAAAACAAGACGACGCTTCTGGATCACGGGTTAATTAACTGAGTAACCTAGAATAGGTTATATATATATATGTGTGTGTGTGTATTTTTTCGGAAATGGACACCAAAACCTTTAAAGTTAGGGGAAGGGGAATCATACTTAGGATTCCCCCCTCCCGTATATTATATATAATATATATATATATTTATTTATTATTCATTCAGAAAACCAACAGCGTTATCTTATAGTTAGACTTATAATTATTCATTACATGTAAGTATGGCCAATAAAAGGTTTCCTTAAATTAACTAATAATAAGTAACAATTGACTATAAAAATACTACATTTATTATTTATTACCGTGGTTGCACAAAACATGTAATATAATAACTCATATATGTAAATAGACATAAATAAAATAATTATAAGATACATATTAAATAAATACCCATATAATTGATTAGGAATATTAATATATAGAATAAATAAACTAAATTTTATAAAAGTATAAACATATACATGTTACGAGTACTTGATATTATTTATCACCTAAATCACCTAAACTTAGACCATATTCATCGATAATTTGCGTTTAAACTAGTCTTACTATTTCCAAATGGATCAATGTGATTGAAATTGTGTTATATGTAGTACAATACGCCAGAGAGCAGAGTTTTAAGATAATTAGTGAGATGTTTTGGTACATGCAGAAGACAAGTGTGACGCGTACGGCTTCCGGAGTCCTATAATATTTAGAGACAAGGTCAGGGCAGTCTATATACTATTCAAAATATCGTGTAGTAGGCTCATGTCTAGTATAACCCTCCTTTGTTCCAACGTCAATAGTTTATGTGTCCGTACAATCCTGTTCGTATGACTGAAAACCTTACGGCACCGGAAGTTAAATGCTTAACAAATTTCTTTTGATTCGCTCCAATTTATATTTATATTTTATATATTGTGACCATATTGAGCTAACATATTCCAATATACTTCTAACAAAAGCAAATATGTTAGCTCAATATGGTCCCCACAATATATAAAATATAAATATAAATTGGAGCGAATTCAAAAGAAATTTGTTAAGCATCTTAACTTCCGGTGCCGTAAGGTTTTCAGTCATACAACAGGATTGTACGGAACATAAACTATTGACGTTGGAACAAAGGAGGGTTTATACTAGACATGAGCCTACTACACGATATTTTGAATAGTAATATAGACTGCCCTGACCTTGTCTCTAAAATATTTTATAGGACTCCGGGAAGCGTACGCGTCACACTTGTCTTCTATTCTTAATTATCTTAAAACTCTGCTCTCTGGCGTATGTAGCTACATATAACAACAATTCAATCACATTGATCCATTTGGAAATAGTAGACTAGTTTTAAACGCAAAAATTATCTGAATATGGTCTAAGTCTTAGGATCAAAGAGTATGTAAAGTAAGGCGGACTTCCATAGAAAAAAAAATTTTACACAAATGTCAAAACGAGCAGAGATTTGCACCAATTAACGAAAGTATGCTGTCAATTACCAACATGAGAAATAACAAATAGTGTTTGCAGTACATCCTACATAGTATATATCGATATCATATTCGTAACGATATATTAATATATATATTATACTATTTAAAATATTTTTTAGAATCTCCATTTCGTTTTAATGTAGAAGTAAATATATATTATTCTATTACTTCTACCATTAAAACGAAATTGTATGATGAGTTAAACAGTAAATAAGTCAAGACCATAATTTATTATTTATTAAACAGTCATAATATTTTGTACGTAGACTGGTATTCACACAATTACATGGTTCGAGGTAACATCTCAAACCCGATTTGTTTAGTTTTACATAATTTTGATTTTTCTATTCTTTTTTCGTAGCAACTTCAGGATGAAAAATAGACGTCATTTGTCATGATGCTGCACCAGGCTGAAAGTAAAACACGTAATAAAAGTTTTGAATAATTGTTTTCAAACTTATTACTTTAAAATTTAAACTGCCTCCGTGTATCAAACAACAATTGACTTAAACTACTATCTACTATTCTTGTCAGAGATATACAGAAACATCAAACGACGGAGATGACTCTCCTAGAAGAAGCAAGCTCACTGAATATTGCCATTTATTACTTTGCTATACTCATTAGTTGAGACTTTTATTGCTATCTGAATTTATATGCTCAATTTCACTAATCGCCACATTTTCTTTTTTGCATTTTTTTATTATTAATAATGTAGATAGCCGAAACAGCAACTACCTAACATTTTGACCCATAATTACATCTGAAAAATATCGATACATTAAAATGAAATATTCCGCACTATAGTGATGAACCGGCATTTCGTAATTATCACAATAATATTATATTATGTTTGTTGTTTTAAGATACATCTTTAAATAACATTACCTGGCTTCAACAGGAAATTTAGCCATTAAGTGGCGTTTGACTCCATCTTTTCTTCTCAGATCTTAGCCAACAATTCACAGCGCCGATACTTCATTCTTACTTTAAATCCTTATTTCCAAGTCCTGAAATGATAACTTAAAGTCTACAACACGTTCACTTCTATCCTAACCGAAAAAAACTTATGCGCATAAAGAAAACTCGTAAATATCACTTCAACAGAATAAAAGACAACAATTGACAATAACGCTCAAACTAAACTGAAACTAACCAAAACTAACCGCAGAACAATCAATTGTCAAATGAAGAAAGAGTGAGGCAGAGGAAGTGAGTAAGATGCTATAGCCGCCATAAATTTCTGCCTCCTTTCATAGTAATTTATTTTTGTATGGGTTGCGACTGCCTGTTAGGTGATAAATAATACATGCTAGTACTCGTAACATGTATATTTATACTTTTATAAAATGTAGTTTATCTCTTCAACCTATCGCAGTCCACTGCTGGACATAGGTCTCCCCCATTTTGCGCCAGATATCCCGGTCCTCCGCTTTCTCATCCAGCCCACCAGCGACCTTCCGCAAGTCGTCGGTCCATCGGGCCGGAGGGCGTCCTACGCTACGCTTGCCAAGACGCGGTCTCCACTCCAGAACTCGTCTGCTCCAACGGCCATCGGTTCTACGACATACGTGACCAGCCCACTGCCACTTCAACTTGCTGATCCGGCGGGCTATGTCGGTAACTTTAGTTCTCTTACGATTAAATCATTTCTGATCTTATCCCTAAGAGAGACTCCAAGCATAGCTCGCTCCATTGCGCGTTGAGTGACTTTGAACTTGTGAACCAATCCCGCAGTCAGTGTCCATGTCTCAGCTGCGTATGTTAGCACGGGTAGGACGCATTGCTCAAAGACTTTCGTCTTTAAGCATTGCGGAATAGTTGACGTTAAGACATGACGTAGCTTACCGAATGCCGCCCAGCCCAACTGAATCCTCCTACTAGCCTCCTTCTCGAAGTTATGCCGGCCAAGTTGGATGGTTTGGCCCAGGTAGATATACTCCTGCACAACCTCGAGACGGACGCCATCGACGCATATCGGTTGTGGCATGACACGACTGTTGAACATGACTTTGTCTTGTCCAAATTCATGCCAAGCCCAACTCGTCGGGAAGATTCATTAAGGCTGTTCAGCATCTCCGCAAGCTCTTCCGATGACTCTGCCACGATGACGATATCGTCAGCAAAACGAAGATGAGAAATATACTCTCCATTGACGTTGACGCCTCGTTCAGACCAGTCCAGGGTCTTGAAGACATCCTCCAATGCGTTTGTGAACAGTTTCGGGGATATAACATCCCCCTGTCTCACACCACGACGCAATTGGATGGGTCTTGTCCGCTGGTCTTGGATCTGAACGGTCATCGTCGCTGCGTTGGAGAGACACTTCATCACCTCGATATATCGCCAGTCGATACCGCATCGCTGCAGAGCCTCCAGAACAGCCCAGGTTTCGATGGAGTCGAAGGCTTTCTCGTAGTCCACAAATGCCATACACAGCGGCTGGTTATACTCTTCGGTCTTCTGTATAAGCTGCCGAACAGTATGGATGTGGTCCACGGTGCTGTAGCCTTTTCGAAACCCAGCCTGCTCCGGTGGTTGGAATTCGTCAAGTCTATGGCGAGACGGTTCGCTACAACTCTGGAAAACAACTTATAGACGTGGCTCAGAAGCGCTATCGGTCTATAATTCTTCAAGAGAGTTTTGTCACCCTTCTTGAAGAATAAGACGACAACGCTTCTGGACCACGCCTCTGGTGTAGTTCCTTGGTGATGACGGCATTAAAGAGCTCAACTAATGCCCTAAGGACGGGCTGTCCACCGGCTTTTAGGAGCTCTGTCGTAATACCGTCATCCCCGGGGCCCTCCCATTCCTAAGTTGCTCCAGTGCTGCACTAATCTCGCTAACGTCAACATCCGGGATATCCTGCGTATAATGGCGCCTTAGTGGGGCACGTGGATCTTCGGTGTCCTCGGTCTGTGGCTGATGAGCGCTCGATGAATACAGTCGTCCATAGAATTTCTCAACCTCTTCCAGGATCTGTGGGCGAGTCGCAAGTAATTGCCCATCTGCTGTCTTAAGCTTAACCAGATGGCTCTTCCCAAGTGGTTTTTGGAAAACTTTGGGCCCCCTGTTCTGTTCAATAAGGTCCTTAATGAACCTTGTATTGAAACAGCGGAGGTCCCTGCGAACGAGTTTTCGTATCCGCTTGGAGAGAGCCTGATATTCGGCGAAGCAACAGCAGCAGATGGCATCTCGCGTCTCAGCCTCATCAAATCCAGGGTTTCGGGAGAAAGTTTGGACGACTTAGCTCGTTTCATCGGCGGGAAATGCCTGCGACCCAGTGTACACACCGCCTTCACCACGTTGTCGGTTATCTCGTCCACGTCGCCAGTGGTTTCCAGCGAGTCGAATCGATTTTGAAGTTCCAATTGGAACTGTTCGGACCCATAGTGTATTTGGAGCGGCGTAGGTCTGAGAGTAGATTTTATTAAGCGAGACCGTTCGGCCTGAAAACATATATTCAAAGTGCCTCGGACAAGTCGGTGATCACCGGTTTTAAACCTGTTGACCACTGAGACATCTTTAAATATATGTCGCTTATCCGCCATAATAAAATCTATCTCGTTCCTTGTCACAGTGTTCGGGCTCTGCCAGGTCCATCTTCTCTGAGGCTTCTTCTTAAAGAAAGAATTCATCAAGAAGAGCCCCTCCATTTCGAGGAAGTTGACCAGCATCTGCCCCCTGTGATTCCTGCGCCCCAATCCATGAAGTCCGATTTTCGATTCGCCGCGTTCTTGTACTCCCACTTTAGCGTTGAAGTCCCCCATAACAACATTGTAGAAGGTCGAAGTTGTGCCATGTATGGCTCTGGAGATATCCTCATACACGGCTTCAACCTCTTCGTCAGAGTGTGACGAGGTCGGCGCATATACCTGTACCACCTTCAGGGAGTACCTGTCGGTGAGTTTAAGTACAAGGTACGCTACCCGGTTCGACACACTACTGATTTCCACAACGTTGCTGACAAGGGACTTGTGAACCAGAAAACCGACACCACCCTGGGAAACCCTATCACCTTCTCGGAAGTAGAGCAAGTTTCCGGAGTCCAGGGTCATCGTGTCCTCCCCTCTCTTCGGACTTCAGATAACCCCAGTATGCTCCAGTTAATATGACTTAGCTCTTCTTCTAATTCGGAGGAGATGGTCCAGCCGTATCGTAGTTAGTTTATTTATTCTATATATTAATATTCTACCTAATCATATTATATGGGTATTTATTTAATATGTATCTTATAAATTATTTATGTATATTTCATATATGAGTTATATATTAATGTTTTGTGCAACCACGTATAAATAATAAATGTTAGTATTTTTATAGTCAATTGTTACTTTTATTATTAGTAATTTAAGGAAAACCTTTATTGGCCATACTACAGTAATGATATAATTATAAGTGCTAACTATAAGATAACGCTGTTGGTTTCTGAATGAGAAATAAATAAATATATTATAATTATATAATATATATATAGTATATATATATATAATATATATATATAATATAATATATATAATATATAATATATATATATATATATAAAATATAATATTACGGAGGGGGAATCTAAATATGATTCCCCTTCCCTAACTTTAAAGGTTTTGTGTCCATTTCCGAAAAAAATACACACACACACATATATATATATATATAACCTATTCTAGGTACTCAGTTAATAACCGTGATCCAGAAGCGTCGTCTTGTTTTCAAGAAATATATATATATATATATATATATATATAACCTATTCTAGGTTATCTCAGTTAATTAACCCGTGATCCAGAAGCGTCGTCTTGTTTTTCAGAAGGATGAAAACTCTTGAGAATTATAGACCGAATAGCGTTTCTGATAAACGTTTCAGATTGTCACAACCAGTATACGTCGCTGGCGTGGCGTGGCGTTGACGGCACAATTTCGACAGGGAACTAGTAGGAGGATTCACTTAGGCTGGGCGGCATTTAGCAAGTTAAATCAGGTCTTCACGTCGACGATTCCGCAACGCTTAAAGACAAAAGTCTTGAGAAATACGTCCTACCCATACCAACATACGCAGAGACATGGACACGACTACGGGATGGTTGACAAATTTAAAGTACTCAACGGGCGATGGACCGTGCTATGCTGGAGACTCTTATAGATAAAATCAGAAAT
The DNA here is from genome assembly GCA_019425675.1 of Leucinodes orbonalis. Classification (NCBI taxonomy): domain Eukaryota; kingdom Metazoa; phylum Arthropoda; class Insecta; order Lepidoptera; family Crambidae; genus Leucinodes; species Leucinodes orbonalis. The sequence goes on along the minus strand of PQWD01009594.1, from coordinate 9,631 downwards.
GATCTTATCTGCAAGAGAATTAAATTACCGACATAACTCGCCAGATTAGCAAACTGAATGGCAGTGGGTAAACATACTCGTAGTTGCAGAACCGATGGCCGTTTGAGCAGGACAAGTTCTGGAGGCAGAGTTCGCGGCTTGGCAAGCGATAGCGTAGGATCCCTTCGGCCCGTTGGACCGACGACTTGCAAAAGTCACTGGTGGAGGCTGGATAACAACGGAGCGGAACGGAAAACGGAGAACCGAAAATATCTGCGTAAAATGGGGGAGACTAATGTCCAACAGTGACTGCGATAAATTGAATAGAGAGGGAAAAATTTAATCGCCTTTCTGAGAAGAGCACCACCACGCCTTGCTCACCTTTGGCGTCGCACCATCGCATCCGGAATTAAAGAGCTTCTGAAGGTCTTAAGCACTGGCGTCCCCCTACTTTCAAAACCTGCGGTAAGTCCGTCGTCGCAGGGAACTTTAACGCTAAGCTGTTTCGGCCATCCTAATCTCGGAAAAAAGCAAAGTCGTGAAAAAGTATCAATTATTGTACCGATTTTAATCAATACTAATAAATCAAGGTCTATAATGAAATAAGACTACTCGCCTCAGCTTTTTGAAGTCACACTGGATGAAAAAGGCGTTTTATTTCTAATTTATTTGTATACTTTCTTAAAACGTGGTCGCTTGATGCAATGAAAAGTGCAAAATGTTTATCTTAATTTTTTTTCAATTTAGCTGTACATCATAAAATTATATAGCATAAGCAGCTAAGTTGGCATCAATTAAACATAGATAAAATAGGTAACTTTGAAATAATACACTGCCGCCCTAGATAGAGATCGACGAGAGAGTTTCGTATATAGCGTGATTCCTCAGACCGTGGCTGCCAGCGCCTGCTGACCGTGACCTGCGATTCCTGCGGGCGCCTATTTAGATATATGCAAAAAAATGTAATGGTTATACATGCCTATTCCCGCTTCGGTATCGTCGAAATTCTATAGCCAGCAAATATCGGCACTTTACTATTATTTATTTCGTGGGCAAGTAAGGTAAATGATGAGTGTCCATTAGTCGGTTTGCCGCCCTAAACCGTGCCCCCGGGCACGTGCCCCGTCGCCCCCTCCCACTAGATCCGGCCTGCTATCTTTTAAGTGATCTGTAGCGAATGGCAAAAGGGGTATACGACATGTTGGACAGACATTTTTTTCGAACTTTAAGAACAATGCTGTAGAAACTGTGTTTCTACAGCAGTGAGAATTATTTATTTTCGTGATTATAGGGACATTACTTAGGTTATTGACCTTAATATAAAATATCCTGTTCCGTGTTACGTACGCACGTAACATGGTGGATCGTGGAAAAACACGATAAAAGCTAAAAACTTGAAAGAAGAAGAGGACATTTTTGTCATTTAATATTATTATGGTGACAAAATTTTATTTGTGTATTTTATTTTTTCTTACTGAGAATCGAGCAATATCTTGGCGGTATGGCTTCGTTAGTACTCCGCCACTGTAAATAGGGTAACTATTTCTTTTATTTTATTAGTACTAAGTACTAGTATAATAAAAAACAATAATAGCTCTTGTTTTTCTTTTATTTTAGAGTTTTAAATAACATTAAACAATAAAATACTCTTATAGCTTTTATTAATACTTAAATTCATAGTTATCTTTGTGTACCCATTGTAAATAAATAAATAAATCAGTCATATATTTATTGCGTATACCATCAATCTACCGGCACATTGTTAGTGAATGTTGTAGGAATATAACTTAATCTTGCTCACTGCACTTTCTGAAACAAAAATACCAATATTTATTCAATGTTCAATTAAAACTAGGTATTTCATACTTTTTTATATTTAAGGAGACAAACAACTGATAGACAGTTATTATTCTCCGCCAATGCTGCACTGCACCCGTCACCAGAGGCTACAGATGTTAGGTCTCTTAAACCCGGTAATTTTACTAGCTACAATGCCCGCATCCCGAAACAAAAAAGTCACACTCCTGTGTCACGGATGATATCTGGCACTGCGGTAGTACCTACTTTGACAACTCAGTATCGAGTATCATAGACTACTAGGTGGTATTGAAAATGATATTGAGGCGCGAGAGACACTTCAATTAGACAGTTGAAAAAAGTGTGTGAGTGATTGTCCTTATTAATAAATCAAAGTATGAGGTAGACTCCGGGCCAGACGATTTCCCTTCTTGCACAGGAACTTTACTTTTCACAGGCTTCCACCAACATGTGGCCATCACCCGTAAATGTTCCTAATTACCCAAGCGCTTTAACTGTATGACTAAACACAATGCCGTTTGTTCCCTGTGTTTGAAAACTTCTGAAAGAGAACCCTGATGTACCTATTGTTGTTGGAGCAGACATATCGTGTCGTCGTAGTCAGTCATGTGCCATACAAACTACTAATGAAATTTAAACTAAGGTATTTATAGTGTATAATGTTAATTGATACTCACCATTGTGATCTCTGGGAATATTGTACTAAGGTTAAAATTGGCGCGCGATGTGGCAGGGAAGCCAATAGACCGATCAATATTTGGGCCAACACTTTGAACATTAGATGGCACCAAATGACTGTTGATAAACTCCGGCTGATATTGCGTCGGCATTTGATTGCTGACGTAATTAGGAAAGCCGAGTTCCTCCGATATCAAATTTGCATGCCTTTTGCTTTGTGTTTTATTTTGCCATAGTATATGGGACGGATCGCTCCATTCGTCAACTTCAGTATTTAATTTAGCTCTTTTACTTTGATACTTTTTACTTAAATCTTTTTTCGAACACTCTAATTTGTGTTTTGCTGTCGATTCCCTTCGGGAACTTTTATAATTGGAAGGCACTTTGTCTTGAGAAAACACCGTTGCACTGCTCCTAATTTTCAATTCTTCATATTTATGATTTGTATAATTGCAGTCTGTTTGATTATAGTCTATAAATTCACTAGGAAACGGGGCTCCAGTATAATTGCTGGACATTAAATTACTGCTTCCAGGCATGAAGTTGGAATAAAATGAGTTAGAAATTGTATTTGTTGTTGAGTTGTATAAACTGGTCCCAGAAAATTGTTGGCTAGCGTAACTATTGTCTGCGTAGTCCAGCATAGATGGAAAATGTGATACTTGTGCTATTGAGTTATCTTGGGTATTAAATTCACTATATTTTTGTGAAGGCACCATAAACTTATTATTGGTATTATCTTGAATTTTCTGTGTACAACTACCCCCACGTATGAGAGACTCAGCGGAATAACTACTCTTTGGCGTTTTGGAACTCTTATCAGACTTGCTGGTTTTATTTTTGCTATTAGAAAATTGAGTCATAGTTTCATAGGCGTTACTTATTTTAGAGTCATTAAAACCGTAACATGGTTGAGGGACTTGGTTCTCTAATCTAGACGACATCGTTTTGCGATGTATATCATTTGAGAAACAAGTTGATGAAATCTGTTTTGCACTGTTTGGTTTTGGCGCCTCGATTGTGGGAGCTTGATAACGTGATGACATATCTGAAGAACGGTTCATTAACTGCGTCACCGATAGGAAGTTCCCACAATTTTGTATATCCTGGGTATGAGTTATTGATCTATTGACTCCGTCAATAGTTTTCTTTTTATCATGCGGACCTAAAGCCAAATCACCAACCAGTGTGGGTAAATTTATAGGTGGGGGCTCAATAGTGACTTCCGTTGGCCCAACTTGTCTCGTAGATGGCCACATTTGGAATTCCTCTTGAACAGGTTGGGCTACAAAATTGTGCACAGATATAGGGAAATAACTTTCATTTTGTTCATGCTTTTTCGATGTGTGACTAATGTGGCTATATGGAGGTTTATGGCTATCCTTGCTACCTACAGCTACAGAATTACAATTATTTTCCAATGGCCTGATTTCGGATGTCATCCAATTTATATGCATTTTACTTGGAGACTTCTTTGTGAATTTCTCTTGTATTTGCTGTTCCACTGTGACGATTGGTGTTTTCAATACATTATGTATGCTGGTGTCACTGGGCCGTTTAGGTTCATAGTGTTTTTCATGCTTCGGTGTATTATTGTTTTGAACAGTTTCTAAAGATAAATAATTTTGATGTTTGGAGGGCACAGATTTAGGAACGTTGTTGTTAGTATAAAAGGGAACTTCTTCTGACCACAGATTAGCGGGCTGAGAATATAAACTCGTTATCGTATCTGAGAAAGAAGTATTAGATTTACTAGATATATTTTCTTTTTTGTTTGAATTTGATACAAGAGGAACGTGAAATTCAGGATTAAATGGATTGTATGTCGTTGTATAAGGAGCAGAAACTGTAGTCAGTATATTATCTTTGCTAAAAGTATTTGACGTTGTGGTACAACTAACAAAGTCAAAACTTTTATGTGACCAACCTAAATCAATGTCATAAGTCAATCTAGAAGAGCCAATTTTCATGAGATTCTCCTCTACATTTGAATAGTCAGGTTTTGTTTTTGAAGTGTATTTTTCCATAGCACATGGATAAAGCCCAAGATTGTTGAAGTCGTGGCTTGAAGAAATACTACTTGTGCTATAAATAGTGTTTTTAACAGAGCTAAATGGATCAGTTTTGTAGAAGAAATTATTGCTACTGACATAATTTGTAGATTGATTTTGAATGGATTTACTAATATTGCAGTCATAATCAAAACCAAAATTAGTGTCAGATATTGTGCAATTAGTGGATATTAATGATGGCATTGGCAGATTTAAAAATGGATTTTCACTAGTTACAACTGGAATTGTGGATGAAGTTGTAACTTTGTTATTGATTTGTTTGATAAGATTACGTCCTGTATACTTTTGTGGTTCAGATGGTTTAGCTGATGCTTGTAACTTATCAGGGCTTTTCATTTTGATTTCGTTTGGATTTATTTTACTAAAGCATTGTGTATTTTGAGTTGGCACATCATTTTTTCTATGAGTCTCTTTATTAGATGTCTGTAAACCACTATTTCCTTGTGTTTCTTCAGCGGGACTATCAACTCTATTTCCACTAACCAGCGGGAAAGACATTAGATACGCAGCAGTTTTTGGGGAATCAGCTAGCAGCTCTTCTGCTAGCTCAAGACACGCATTACCATCAACAGCACTATCACAAAGCGTTGACTCTAATAAATGGGGCAATTTATTTTCTTTATCTTTATCTGCATTTAACACAATTTTAGATGTTGATGGCTTTTGGTTATTGTTACTTTTCACTGAGCTTTCAGTATTATTTGGCTTATCAGTGCATGATGCGGAAACCACAATTCCCATTTCAAAAGTTGTATTTTTCATCTTGGGTATGGACTCATTCAATTCTCTTTCTTTTGTTACAGGTTTTTTACTAACATGACATTGTTCACTACCGTCAGGCGCAATATTAATTGGGTCTTTGTGAGTAAGATTCTCTTTCACTTTGTTTAGGGCTCTACCTAATTCTTCATTATCTTCTTTATTAGCCATTTCATGTGACTCTTTTTTTTCTTCTTTTTCCGTGTTAATGACAATTTCTTCATGTTTTTCATCATTCATTTCACTAGCTTTTTCTTTATCATCGGTTTTTTCTTTAAGCGTTTGATTGCTATTTTGAGATTTATCTTCAATATTACTTTTGTCGCTTACCTGTCCAATAACTTTCATAGCAGATTTAGCTTTTTTCGTTGTTTTGTTTTTAACGTCTTTTTTAACTTTTAAATTATTCTTCTTACATTTTGAAGCCGACAACGGTCGAGAATATGCTGATATAGGTAAAATATTAACCATCGTGGTTTTAGTAACATCTCCATTACCCCTATTTAATATAGACTTATTTAAAGTTTGTAAGTTTTGATCAACTAATACGATAGCAGGTGGTGCTGTGGGAAACAATAGAGGCCTTGGGGGGAAAATATACTGCGCAGCAGGAAGAACCACAATTGTATTTTCGAGGGCTGAAATTGAGCAAATATATTTTATTTAACATGCAAAATATCAAAACTGATTTCCATTAATTAATATAAGAAAATGTATATATTTTAGTTGTTATGCAACACCTAAGTTAAAAATCTAATTTGAAGAATGTATGATTCTTGATAAATGTAAACAATTAAAAAAATGGTTTATTATTTCATTATTTAGTTTAGTTAATGAATAAAATCCTGCTACATGAACTTACATTTTTTGTCATTAGATATGGCAGGGAACAATTTTGGCAATATTTGAGGGGGTGTAGTATTCAATTTTGCATTTGTAGTTACCACATGTTTTTCTTTTAATGCATTTCTTTTATTTTTCTGTAGATTAACCTTTTTCATATATGTGGTGTCTGAAATTATTTATTTAAATTTATATTAGTACATGTACATGCTTAAGTTATACTTTCATAGAAGAAGAAGAAGACCGGAAAATAATAAGAAAAGCAAATAGATTAATTTACTATGAAATTTATTACTTTTCACATGATTCTACACTAGAGATAAATTATTATTTGACACCTACGTTTTCGTAAATTTATTAATTTGTGGTAAAATTATAAATTTACGAATATCCATTTTCAAGATTCTAAAAGTAAAACATTTCGCTATAATTATCATTATGATACTTACTTGGTTTTCTTTGCTTTATAGTTAAATAAGCTTGAGTTGAAGCTTCTTTTGTGTTAGTTTTCATTTTAATACCTTCAAGTTCTACTTGGAAAGCTAAGATTTCAGCCTCTGAAATTTTATATTTAGAACTGTAATTAAATGTAATATGAATACACTAACCTTGACCAAACTGGTCAAGTCCTTAAGAAGGCTGGGATCTCAAGTACGAGAAATGAAAGAGCTTGTATGATAAGATTGAAGTGAATGAAGCTAGGGATGTATGTCAGGACCGCGCAAAGTGACGTTCCATCATCTCTGCCTACCCCTGTGGGACCAAGGCGTGAGCTTTATTTATTTACTACACCTCTAACATTGATTATGGGTTTAATGATAGTGGTACCTCATTGTCACATAGATTTGTTATATAAACTAACAGAATAAAGAAATTATTGTAGCTTAGTATCTCTCTTAGACTATAGCTTAGTAGAACTCCTTAGTCTGTAATCCACCACAATAGTTGGAGCATGTTATGTTGACTTAGGTAGATACAAAAAAATCTATCCTGATCCATTATAAGAAAATATATGTATTTTTTGTAATTTTTATAGTTTTATTCAAAACAGGTATAACAGAATAGATTTTCTACAGAAATTAATATAAAATTCCCTAGAAGACCTCTGTTGATGTTAAATTAAGAAAACCTCCAGTTCACTTGGTACAAGATGTTTATTTCTAAAATTTGTGATACAAGTAATGTGGTCTCATTTTCTTAACAGGTTAAACTATACTAGGAACACTGCTTGTAATATATCAATGCATAACAAGGTATGAATGATATTTAATTTTTTTCATAGTGGTCCAACAATGTTTTTTCTTCAAATTTTTTTTTCATCATATCATATATTTTATCGTGATTGTAAGACTAATAGATTTTTTTTTACTTTTTTTAATCTTAAAAATTTAAAAATTTATATTATGTTCTCTGTAATAAAACCTAAAGGTGTTTTTTTCTATATCTCAAGGACAAAACGAATTTGGTCACAAAATGTACATGGATTGTGTTTGTACATCAAGTTGGTTTTAAAATATAAGTTTCAATATAGTTACAGAGTTTTGTCCTTTACCTACACATAACTTTTAAATAATTTACTAGGATTTTTTAATCTATATTTAAACTGGTGGAAGGGCAATTCCATAAGATTTTGATAAACTATCATAATGTATGCCTCTTCCAACAAATGATTTTCCTACTTTACTTCATCTAATTATTAAAATATTTAAAACAAATGAAGATGTTTATGAACATAAACAAGATTAAGGTAAATGTATGCTGTTAAAATATTGATTTATTTATATTCTTCCTGAAGTAAATCACATTGTCTAAGGTTACAAATGGCTCGGAGGGCTCTTTTTACAAGTACAAACATAGAATTAATATCAGCAGCTGAACCCCACAACAGAAGACCATATGACATTATACTATAAAAATAGCTAACCTTGCTGTATCAATAACTGTTAAGAGACTTAATATTCTAATTGCATATGCTGCTGAGCTAAGTCGACCTACCAGGGCTTCAAGAATACAGTTATATACTTGAACATACTGGTGGAAACAATAAATTTAGGTTTTATTCAATTGTTGACTATACAAACCATACAGGATATGAGAAAGAAGACTTACTTAATTTAGCTTTCTCTTGTATGAAGTTTGTGAGACAGACAATTGCTTTTTGAACAATTTCTACTTTAGGATATTGCACATTTTCCAGATCCTTTCCTGTGGTATCCTCGGCTTTAATGATTTCCTTAACAATTTCTCCAAGTTTAGCAATAGCATCATTAAATTTATTGCGTCTTTGGCGCTCCCACTCTCAGATCGACTAAAACAATTGATCGGATTATTATTATAATCAAATGTTGTTACGTGCTGCAATGTAGCATTGCAGCACAATACATTATCTGAGTATAAGTCAATTACTATAATTTGTTTATTACCTCGTTCGAGGTTTATTTGTAGATTCCATGTTACTGCTTTACACGAATATACACCCTTTGTATTACAAAATCATTACTTATTTTAATAAAGTACTGCTTCCATAATGCTGTTTTAATTATTCCTAAATATTTAAAAAATCAGTAATTTTGTTAGAATATGGTTTGACATTCAAAACACTTGACTGACTGTTGGTTCATGGTTGGTTGACTGATAGATGACACTGACGTATTGACGTTCAGTGTTGCCAATAGCTAATAATTTTCAGAACATTTCCAATAAAGTTTTAATCACAAACTATATTAACGTCCGCGAACTATATTTTACGTCGGAACTTTATTTACGTCCACGATCTATATTTACGTCGCAAACTACATTTGCGACGACGACATTTTGGACGCGAGACGGCCGACCGGCCGTCCGTCCGTCCGCGAAACGATCAAGTCCGCGAACGATCTTGTCCGTGTAATGAATGGAGCGTTGCGAACTATTACAATCCCAAATTATTTAGATATATGATTGTGGAGGTGGAGGTGGAGACAACAACCAAACCGAGGTTACTCTCACTTGGAACGAATTCAGACTCTTAGGCCTGAATTCTAGAACGAAATTCAAGTGTTGATCTTCACTTTAGTAGATTGAGAGGGGAATAGCGCTCTAAACGATAAATAGCACCATCCCTTTTAACTTAATTTATGTAATGAATAAATAAATAAATATAAATATCCACTGACATTCATACAGCGCCATCAAGCCCCAAGTTAAGCGTGAAGCCTGTATTATGGGTACTAAACAACTGATAAATATACATAAGTACATTTTTAAATAATACATGTTAAACATAGAAAACACCAGACCATTACAAACAAACAGTTTATGCACACAATGTTTGTACTGTCCGGGGATCAAACCCGAACCCTTGGTGTGCAAGCCGACTCTCAACCGCAACAACAAATGGATCGTCAAAGATCACGTGAGTTTCGTTCTAGAATACGGGCCTAAGTGAGCTCTTCGTTATTATCCTTTTTAATCTCCTTGACCTCCTGACACAACTGCTGTCC
>PQWD01009593.1:0-28169 GCA_019425675.1 Leucinodes orbonalis | reverse complement strand
TTGCATAGCATCAAAGCATATAAATAAAGTTGAGTGTCTGTTTGTAAATAAATATTTTTTATATACATTACATATGCCAAAATGACAATTTTGAAATTGTTTATCTGTCTGACTGTTTGTTCGGCTGTATCGATTTGACGGGACCTTTGGCAGTAGCTGATGTAATAAGAAAAAAGATAGGTACTTATATTTTAGACAAACCTTTTTATTTTGGAGATAAAGCAATGTTGATTGCGGGTGACCGCGCTTTTTGTGACTTATGGAAGCGATTTTTGATTTTATTTTCTGCGGGAGAATATCTTATAACTTATAATATACTAGTAAGTGTTAAAATGCAGCCGGCCCCGACTGGATTCAAGTAGCCCAGTCTGGAGAGGACTGGCTATCTTTGGAGGAGGCCTTTACCCATAGAGGGATCCTTGCAGAGGAAAGCTAAACCTTAATAACACTACTAACATAGAATTAAGTAAGAAAAAATCGAAAAAACACCAATACTAACAAAAAAAATATTATTATTATTATTTTACTCTGAAATGTTAACTTTTTCATATTTTTTTGTAATATCTGCTGGGAAGAATAAAAGGCTTTTTATTTTATTTTATTTATTTATAAGTGTTAAAATATGTTTAAAGACACAATAATCTTACTATTTTCCAACTATCCAGGTACGCGACAACCCGCTCAACCCTCCAAGGAAGATTAGAAGAGCGACTTCCACTGATGGCTGTACGTCTTCCAAACTCCTTAGTGAAGTCAAGACCGTCGACCCTACCAGCTCTGAGGGCAAACGCGGAAGTGCTCACCACCCCCCACGATATATACGCCACGATAATGGACGCCGTCGGTCTGCCCCACTACTGGAACACGTATAAGTTGGACGGCCGACCTCACTAGGGCGATGACGCTCTTGGAGCCGGTGAGTTGACTCTTAAGTCTTTTAAGTAAGGTCTAAAAAGTACACTTACGTCGGCGTTTAGTAGCTATTTTCTCATCATATGGTAACTGACAGCTGTCACCTACTGAGAACCTGAAGGTAACTGACAGCTTTCACCTACAGAACAATTGAAGGTAACTGAAAGCTGTCACCTTCAGGCAACCTACCTCTTGGAATTGTCAGCTGCTGACGCATACAGACAACCCATCTGATGGTAATTGACAACTGTCTCCTAAAAACACTTATCTGATGGTGAGTCAGTAACAGACAACCCATCTAATGATAGACAAGCTGTCTAAAAATAATTGACAGCTGTCACTATTCATATATAAATAGTGACAGCTGTCAATTACTTTGAAACTCTACTACTTTATTACTTTTTAGTAAAAATGGCGTATGTTTTTCCTTATTACACCAGCTACCTGTCAAAAAAAGTCGCGACCAAGTCGGCTCAGCTATTCTAGTTATTACCCGAAACAAACAGAATTTTAAAATTGTTATTTTTGCATATATGCATGAAAAAAATCGTTATTTCAGTATTACAGACAGACACCATTTTAATAATAAATAATAATAAAATTCATTTATTTTCTTTCACAAAACAGCTTACATTCTATGTTTAACAATATTTGACAATGACAATAATATAAATCAGCTATAAAGTGAGAGACTGGCATCTGTACTAGTAGAAACCTGTCTTACGGATTGCCAGGCCCTCGCCTCTAGGGTTTAAACAACATGAATTGCTATACATTTACTTAAGCCATGTGCATAAAAAAGTATATTATACTGTATATATACTGTATATATACTTGTATATATATACTTGTATATAGGATATACAAGTATTTATGTATGTGTGAAATTAATAGTAGGTGTTTGAGTGTCGTGAATACGTGTTCAGTTTCGTGCTTAATAGATACAATTAGATTCAATTTAGTAAGTCGGAAACATCACCTTAAGTTTTTATCAAGAGAAGGCTTTCTGTTTCATCATTATTTTATTTATATACAATTAATTTATTGACTACCTAGTATATTACTTTGGGGCTAGATGGCGTTATATGGATATTTAGATATATATTTACGATATAATGTATTTTCCAGATCCCCCGTAACCGTTCGTGCAGTGAGGCGGGAGTGGAGCCCCATTGGTGCGCGTGTCTGTCTTGGACCCCGGTCCCAGACAATAGCCCTATGAAGTCTCGCGCCCCGAAAGCCCTGGTAGACTATATAAACACCCTCACGGATTCTTTCAGGTATGTTTTTCCAATATTTATAACTCTATAACCAATGATATAAAAGTTTAAAAGAGTGACTATCGACTCCCTTGCCGGCTATTTTCGAAGATCCTACTTGACGATCCATTTTGTGTTATGATTCGTCGACTGTAACACCAAGGGTTCAATCCCCGGGCAGTGCAAACATTTGTGTGAATAAACATGTCTGTTTGTAGTGGTCTGGGTGTTTTCTATGAATATATATGAATTTACAAAAAAGTATATAAGTATGTTTATCCGTTGTTTAGTACCCATAATACAGGCTTCACGCTTAACTTGGGGCTAGATGGCGCTGTGTGAATGCAGTGAATATTTATTTATTATTTCGAACCAGTGGTACAGTCATAAAAAATATAATAACAATTGACGATTCAAAGTATCTGTTACAGATTTTTTTTTGAAAAGCTGCGTCTTATATGAACAATAAACTAATTAAATGCACAATTACGAATAAATAACAACCAAATCTCTGAGTCGCTTGACGCATACATTGACTTATTGTTATATTTAGAAAGTTAAATTTGTCTGTATGTCTGTTTGTTTCGGTTAATCTTTGAAACGTCTGGTCGTTTTGGACTGGACTTTTTTGGCAGGTAGCTGATGTAATAAGGAAAAACATAGCCTACTTTCATTTTAGACAGTACTTTTTATTTTAGAAAAATAAAGTAATGTATTACTGCGCGGCGGCCCGGCGTTTTGGGTTATGTACTGCGGGAGAATATCTAATCTATCTCTATATAATCGTTACCGTACCGCTAGTGAAATTACCGGGTATAAGAGACCTAACATCTGTTGTCTCTGGTAACGGACGCAGTGCGGCATTGGTGGATAATAATAACTGTATCAGTTGTTGGGTCTCCTTCAATGCCGCTCTCTCATGGTTAGGTGTATCACTTACCATCATGTGAGCGTCCTGACCGTCCTGTACATTTATGTCATAAAAGGACAACTAATCAATTGACAGGTTAATTGATGGAGGATAATAACTGTGTATCAGTTGTTGGTCTCCATCGATGCCGCTTTGTCATGGTTAGGCGTGTCACTTACCATCATGTGAGCGTTCTGTCGGTCCTGCACACATATAACATTAAAAAAACTAATTGTCACCATTGTGACCTGTAGGTCATACTGTGTGCCGCGGACTCTAACGTCGGTGTCGTGGGTGATGACGCAGAAGCCAAGAGAAGGTGTTTTAGCTTTCCAGCAGGCTAAGGACGTCGACGGATACGTTGGCTCGTTCGGGCCGCGTATCGATGTCGCCAACCAGGTCTATCAAGTCAAGGTGAGGTTTAGGAATAGACAGTGGAGTAAACAGAACGTCGGTGGCTCAATGGTGTGAACTGTCGCCCTCCTACCGGGAGGGCTGAGGTTCAAATCCCGACACGTACCAATGTGTTTTCGAATTGTCGAAAAATATATGTACGTTATCCGACGCTCTTACGGTGAAGGAAAACATCGTGAGGAAACCTTCATGCACGCCTGCGAAGAGATTCAAAGGTTGTGCGTGAAGTCGTCCATCCGCACTGGGCCCGCGTGGACGACTAAGACCTAATCACCCTATACGGGTAGGCTCGTGCCTCTCGGTGGGGACGTTTAATGAGCTGATGATGATGATGATAAAACAGAGATTATGAGTGAGTGACACTAATCGCAAACACAATAAACATTCTTTCAAATTGAGTGCTGTTGATGATAGCAGATCGTCTATGGTTTCAAATGTAATTTAAATTAAAGTTTGACGACCCATTTGGTGTTGCGGTTAAGACGTCGGCTGCAACACCAAGGGTTCGATCCCCGGGCAGTACAAACATTTGTGTGCATGAACATGTCTGTTTGTAATGGTCTGGGTGTTTTATGTATAATATGTATGTATTTACAAAAAAATGTATAAATACGTTTATCCGTTGTTTGGTACTCATAATACAGGCTTCACGCTTAACTTGGGGCTAGAGGGCGCTGTGTAAATGTCAGTGGATATTTATTTATTTGTATGTAACTCTGTCAGCTGCAGAAGATTTCAGTGTATCATGATGTGTACACTATTTAAAGATTGTTGTCTGGATTTACTAAAAAGTATTTTTTTTATCTATGTCTATATGACAGTAATCTGTCTGTGTACCAAAGTTAAATAAGTATGAGTAGGGTATGCAAAGTGAGTGACACGAATCGCAAAAACAATAAACATTTTTGTCAAATTGAGTACTGTGAATGATAGCAGGTCGCCTATGGTTTCAAATCTGTAGAGGAAAATGGTCGAATAAATGGGAAATGCGGCAAACTGTAGACGATAAATTTGAAACGGAGTTTAAAAAGTTTATTCGCTTTTTTCTTTTCACAAACACTGCTCGACAAGCCCAATTATTCTAGCACGCCTTGAAATCCTTTTTGACTAGATTTAGGTCTTAATAAATTTAGGTCATAATACTGAAACATTATAACAAATTATAAATTTGACAAGACAACCGGAACACAAAAAGGTCAGACACGGTCAGAGGTTAAATAACTGTGAACGGACTGTACGTTGAAGAGAGATGGCGCTGTGTGAATGTCAGTGGATATTTATTTTATTGCAGATAACCGTGGGGCCCGGAACCGGCGTGTTTGAAGCTTCAATGACGTACAAAAAAGCGGAGGACAAATTCTACATCGACTCAAGAGATATATCTAGGACTAACATGTAAGTGTTTTATGTTCCTTAATTTAAGTAACGCTTGGTCTAGTCCGTAGTGGCGTGCACAGAGATTATGAGTAGGGGTGTGAGTGACACTAATCGCAATAACAATGAATAATTTATATTTTTGTCTGAATAGCTGTCAGAATATCTGAATTTCAGGTCTATCAAGTCAAGGTGAGTTTAGGAATAGACAGTGGAGTAAGCAGAACGTCGGTGGATCAATGGTGTGGACTGTCGCTCTCCTATCGGGAGGCTGAGGTTCAAATCCCGACACGTACCAATGTGTTTTCGAATTTTCGAAAATATATGTGCGTTATCCGACGCTCTTACGGTGAAGGAAAACATCGTGAGGAAACCTGTGCACGCCTGCGAAGAGATTCAAAGGTTGTGCGTGAAGTCGTCCAACCCGCACTGGGCCCTGGACGACTAAGGCCTAATCACCCTATACGGGTAGGCTCGGGGCCTTCGGTGGTGACGCTTAATGAGCTGATGATGAGATTTTTGTCAAATTGAGTGCTGTTGATGACAGCAGATCGTCTATGGTTTCAAATATGTAGAGGGAAATGGGCGTGAAAATAAGTGGGAATCGTTTAATATACGTATGTTGTCGATTTTCCGGGTTGTGTGGACGCACATGGTATGCACTGCTTATTTGCATATATGGAGTTCATGCCACTGGTCTAGTCTAGTGGTCTGAGCGATTATTTTAGATAACTTGATTCGGAGTGGGTTTGAATCCTAGGGAAAGATTGCAGTGAAAGTCACTTTACGCTTTCCACTTTGGTTAAGTTATTGCGGGCTGAATCGCCTTTTTTATCATCTGTAGGCAGACATTTGACCGCCATCTCACCTGATGGTAAGTGATGATGCGGACTAGGATGGATCATGCCTGCCTAGAAACAGCCTATTCACTGTTGCCTTGAAGACGGCCAGGTTGTAATGATCGGGGAACCCATAAGAAGGCAAAGAGTTCCATTCCTTTGCGGTGCGCATTAGGAACGAGGCACCAAAGCGGGCTGTGTCGTCACCCGATCGATGACGACCCATTTGGTGTAATGGTTGAGACGTCGGCTCTTACAAGGGTTCTGGGTTCGATCCCCGGGCAGTACAAACATTTGTGTGCATGAACATGTCTGTTTGTATTGGTTTTCTATGTATAATATGTATGTATTTACAAAAAAATATATCGAACCTTGGTGTAGCAGACGTCTCGACCATTACACCACGTGGGTCTTCAAATAATGAGCTGATGATTTGTTTTTCCAGGTATAACCACGAGCCAGATTGTATTCATCTCACTCACCCGCATCTCAATATGTATTGTTACTGCAAAGATCAGAATACATAGAACACTTATCTGAGTACGGCCCGTATTCAAAAACGAGACTCAAGCGTTGATCTTTGAATTGACCCAAAAACAAGACTCAAGTCAATCTTTGAATAGAGATAGAAAGAGATAGCTATCTCTTTCTAACTCAATTTAAGTAAAGATCAAACGTTGAATCTTGTTCTAGGATGCGGGCCTTAGTTGTTGGTCTGGTATACAGAATTTTAATACAAGTATTTGCAATCTGAAAATCTATTAGACTTTTGCTAAGGCTAAACGTAACTTATTAGATTTTTGCTGTCATATATGCTATTGATTTTTTATTGTTATTTTATGATATTATAAGCCTATAACGTCCCACTACTGGACATAGGCCGACGTAAAATAGCTATGAAGACATATGTATGAATCATTTTTATGTAGTTAGTGAAATTACCGGGTATAAGAGACCTAACATCTGTTGTCTCGGGTGACAGGCGCAGTGCGGCATTGATGGAGAGTAATAACTGTTTTTCCGTTTGTTGGTCTCAATCAATGCCGCTCTGTCATGGTCAGGCGTGTCACTTACCATTAGGTGAGTGTCTAGACCGTCCTGTACACATTTTAACATAAAAAAAGTATTAGTAGAATTTATCAAAAGAGATCTGGGGGTAACCACAATCTCTTAAAACAGTATTGTTATAATGATACGTCAGCATTTTTGCACCAGAAAAGACGAAGTAATATTATTATAACACTGTTTTAAGAGATGGCGGTAACCCCCAGATCTCTTTTGATAAATTCTACTAATACTTTTTTATGTTAAAAAGTGTACAAGACGGTGAAGATGTTCACCTGATGGTAAGTGACACGTGAACGTCAATATGGTCAATATAGGTTTTTGGATTGCAAATACCTTCAGTTAATTTATTTTGGACTTTATATTACAATAGTTACGATGTAAAATAGTATTTTACCATCTCAAGCCAATATGTCTGCCCTCAAAGCTTATGATGAGCTTTAAGACTAGTCTCAGTGTAATTTGTACCAAATTCTAA
This sequence comes from Leucinodes orbonalis, assembly GCA_019425675.1. NCBI lineage: Eukaryota > Metazoa > Arthropoda > Insecta > Lepidoptera > Crambidae > Leucinodes > Leucinodes orbonalis. The sequence goes on along the minus strand of PQWD01009593.1, from coordinate 20,918 downwards.
ATTTTAAGTTAAGTGAGACTGTAATTTTATTTAAATTAACTGTGTAACGGTTAGGTGTATTATTTGAGATCTTATTTTCATACTTATAAGGTTCAATTTAGTGTAACTATTGATTAGGTTAATTCTGTCTCGAAATTGTAATTCGGTCAGATTATCGACTTTAAATTAAATACCGTAAAATTAAAAATTTATTAATTATTTTCATTAAATTTTCGTAATTATTTTCTCGTCCAAATAATATTAATATTATTTGATGGACACAAATAGTTAAGTCCGGTCTAGAGACACGTTATTGTATATTTAATTTTTTAATGACAGTTAATGTATTTTTACTTGACAATGTTTTTTTATTACCTCACATACTTATCATAATTTAACTTGCTTCAAAATAAATAGCTTAATTAATAGCAAAACAATATATAAACCACAATAACGACCAGCTTCGATTTGCAAAGTTGGCATTTTGATACTGAACCCTGGAAAGACTAAACATCGTTTCCCCTCTTTTTTGTGATTATACCAAATATAAATGAGAATATTTAGTAGCGGGAAACCAATTTATTCATAACTTTGATTAGGTAATGATTAATTACTCTCAGTATTTCATTATCATCATTATTTAGAATTATCATTAATGAGAATATTAATCTTATCAATGATAATTCTGGAACATTCGTTCGCAGTAAAACTGCTGGAAATAATGGAATAATCGATCTCATTAGCATTTATGCTATTCCATTTTATTATTGTATTCCAACTTTTAATGGAATATTCCAACCCGATACTATACAAGGTGAATATTCCATTCTCTTACATGGGAATTCCAATAATTAATAAATACCATCCCAAGGACTCGGACAACTGAAAATGTACATTACTTTGTTCAATCACAGTGAGCATTCCATATATTATGAGGTAATTAAATATTTTTAATATATATAAAAAAATATTTTTTCTTAACTTTTGCCTCAGATGACCTTTTTTTGTACAAAGAAGGAATGTACTTATTTTTAGTTTTTATACTAGATACGTCGGACTTTTTTGTTTTATTTTCGAATGACAAACTTTTCAGTTCTTAATTTATACATATGGTGAAAAGTTTAATTATATGATTTTACAATTCGAATTGTATTTTGAATAAGAGCTATTCAAATAAATTAAAATGAACGATACCTTTTCCGTTGAATTGATTAAATTGTTAATAATGTTAGCTTATTAAATAACCGACTTAAGTTGTTTTCAATAATCTGTTCGTTTTGATTTGTAATTTTTTAAATAATATTTTAATCTCTTAAATGAGTTAAGACGTATTGCTCGATGTCTCGATTAAAACTCGAAAATATAATCGTTGTGTATTTATATACTTAAACCTAAAACAATAAACTGACCAGATGCAAAAAAATGTCCGCGTCAAAATTGGGTATTTGACACCACTAATCGTTGACGGCACTTTTTATGAACTGTCAAAAAGGAACGTTTCCATATATTTTGTATGAGATTATTGAAACGTGACGTCATTGCTCACTAACATTTATTGGTTTCAGTGTATTTAAAAATACAATATTGCAAATAAACAAAAGTGATCAATGAAACGACATGTAAAATAAAGTGCACTTTTATGAAAATAAGGTTTGGTATTTTATTAGGAATGGTGGCGAATACCGGATTCTGCCCATCGCGTCAGTTGGACAAAATGTTCATTCGTAATCACGTCGCTCACTACATGACATAATGACACAGTAGTATAATCGTGCTTTTAATTTTGTACCTTTTTATTGATGCGTTAGAGTCAAATTTTAATGAATAATTGTATGTCGTAAATAATAAGAGCGTCGGTGGCTCAATGGTGAGGACTGTCGACTTCCTACCGGGAGGGCTGAGGTTCAAATCCCGACATGTACCAATGTGTTTTCCAATCCGCACTGGGCCCACGTGGACGACTAAGGCCTAATCACCCTATACGGGTAGGCTCGTGCCCCTCGGTGGGACGTTTAATGAGCTGATGATGATGATTAAAAGTTATCTTAAACTATTCTGTTATTTATGTTCAACTTTATAATCTTTGGGACGGCGGGTTTGTTTTGCTTAAGTTATGTCCAAAATATAACCTATTACCAAATATAAACTTTAGTAGAATTAAACGTTAATTATTTAGGATTTTAGACTGTAGATGAATAGGTTAGGCGTTTAAATTTGCGTAATGATAATAAATTAGAGCCTATGGCCCAAAAATTGTCAATTTTGACATTACTACTTACCCTTTGTCAAACAATGTGTCAAAATGTATTGTATAATTTTAGTACTGTAAAGGGAAAACACGCTAAAAGCACAAAACTGGAAAGAAGAAGAAGAATACTACAAAAACGGTATTACTGTAGTATTTAAAAATTTTGGATGATTTCATTTTACAAAGTCATGGAACTTATGTTTCATTAAACAAAATCTTTTGTGTCAATCAATCGATTGACAAAATAAAGAAGTCATAACGTTTCATACTTAATTAAGGATAATATATCTATGCTGATTTAAAGAATGGAAATTTTAGTTGAGGATAAGCAACTGATTTTTATATGTGTATCCATATATTTATAAATGACTCAAATACTGTTGGCATTTTTCAGGAATCTCTATTTGTAACGTATACTTAACAATTTTATATATAATAAACATTTAACCAATAAAGTATTAAGGCCCGTATTCTAGTCTTCACTTAAGTAGAGATAAAGGAATAGCGGTCTATACGATAATTGGACGTATTTACACAAAAAGGATCCAACCCACAAAATGACACATTTGAGATAATGAAGTTTTAAGTTTATTTGCACATTAGTTATTGTATATAAGTGTATATTATCAAAAAGGATTCAAGTGTATTGGATTTAATTTAATATTAATTTTGAGTTAATTCTTTTGAATGGATGTTTCTCTATATGAGTCTAAGGAGACTGAGTCGTTTTGAGTAATAAAACGCAAGGGCCATACATGTGGGATGGTAACGACCATCGATTAATATGTTAAATATGTATATATTGTTGATAGTATTTATAGTAAAGGCTAATTTACACCTCAGAGGCTAGTTTGGTATACTTAACTCATTTTTGACCTCCGTGTGCGTTGGATCCTTTTTGCGTAAATACGTCCAAATAGCACCATTCCTTTCTAACTTAAATTAAGTAAAGATCAACGCTTGATCTCGCTCTATTATACGGTCCTAGTGTTCCGAACTTTTGAATAAAATTGTACAACAGTGAATAAAAATAAACCTTTTATGTACTGAAGTTAAGGCATATTTTCCATTAATAGGGTATGAGGTTATTTCATTTTGCTCTTTGTTTGAATTGACGAAGTACTAGAATCAATCATCAAGCAATCTTTCTACTAAGATGACTGATCTAATAGTTGAAGAGATGTCAACGACCCGATGTAATAGTTGAAGAGATGTCAACGACCCATATGGTGAGATGGTTGAGATGTCGGCATTATACCAAGGGTTCCGGGTTGAATCCCCCGGCAGTACAAATATGTGTGTGCATGGACGTGTCTGTATTGGTCTGGGTGTTATTACAAAACGTATATAAAAAAAAAATATTAAAAAAAATCCTACCTAGATTGTACACACTTAATAAGTATACTGTCATTCTCCGGTCGGAATATAAAATCTTACGGTATTTACAAAGTACATACTTTTAAATTATAAACGTAAGTTTATCCATTGTTTAGTACTCAAAGTATAAGTTATTTGCTTAACTTGAGACTAGATAACTTGTAAATATTGGATGTTCATTTATTAATTCAGCTCAATGATAAATAAAGAAAACATGAAAATAGTAATGCAATGTTGCCATTGCAAATAGAACCCTAAGTGTAGTTTTTAAAGTATACAATTCGTTTGTCTCTTGCTGTATCTATTATGGAAAATATGCCTAACCTCATTTGGTAGAGACTGCACAATATGTTACATTTATATTGTAAATACACTGTTATATTTAATCACAATTAATTGATAATTTTTCAGTCAAAGATGTTTTTTTAATTTCTGATTTAAGGCTCGTTTTCGAGAACAAGACTTAACGTTTATCTTCTCTTAAATTGAGTTAGAAAGAGATAGTGGTATATAAAACAAATAGCGGCATCTCTCTCTAACTCAATTTAAGTAAAGATCAACATTGAGTCTCGTTCTAGGATACGGGCCTAAGATTTAGATAAGACCTTATGTAATTTAATTATAACAATTGGTGCGTGATATTGATGGTAATTTTAATAAAGACGTGCTGAACTGAGGTATTTTTTTATTTGATCTATTTGTATGTGTAAATCGGTTCATTCGTTTCCATGGCCGCTGTTGCACTATGTATTAATTATGAGGGGCGTATTAGTACTGTTGGTACTAATACTAATTAATACAATCCCATTTCCTTTCAGTTAATCATTGAAAAGCGTTCTAGTTTTTAGTAACGCAATTTTTGACAATTTGGAAGTAAAATATTGGCCACTAGCACTAAAGGTGTGGGCTGTTAACCACTGCTGAACTATCCCAAACCCTGACACTGACGTAAAGGGATTTTAAAACAATTTTATCTATGTGGAATCCCCGTAAGATCGATCCCATGACGGAACTTGACACTTATCACGAGACTGGTTCGATTCGAAAATATGGTCACTTCTAGAAACCCAGATTTTACCTGAATACAACCTACTCTTTTTAAGAAAAAAAAACAAGGTATGGAATACATTATTTTATCTGTGATACCTTAAATAAAAAAATTATATTTATTTGTCTACTTAATCTTATAAGTACTGAGATGTATCATTAATAATAAAAACATCGCATTTGGGTATTTGACACCACTAATCGTTACCACTTTTTATGAAACTTGAGAAAAAGGAACGTTCCATATATTTTGTATGAGATAATTGAGAACGTGAGTCATTGCTCACTACATCAATTGACCTAATAATTATTGTTTCAGTGTATTTAAAAAATACAGTGTTGCAAATAAACAAAAGAGATCAAGTGAACGACAGTAAAAAGTATAGTATAGTAGAAAACACTTTATTGCTCACAAGTACACAAAAATAAAAAAAAAACAGTAAAATTGACAATATTGTGGGCAAAGGCGGCCTTATCGCTGCAAGCGATCTCTTCCAGGCAACCTTTGGGTAAGGAAAAAGCCGGAAAATAGAGGTAGTGCACAAGCAAAACTGAACAAAAATAATCAAAAGCATACATACATATACATAAATACAACATACAAATCACAAATATAAATAAATATATACACATATACATATATATATATATATATATATATATATATATAGATACATATAAAAAATAATACCATATTTAATAGAAAATAACAAAGTTAAACATATAATTTACAAATATATTATAAATAAATAAAATTGTGAAATAATAATATGTAGACAGTTCAATGAAATTAAATAACAGAATTTAATAAATACTGACGAAGCTTGTTCTTAAAGGTGACTAGTGACTTAGCGTGTCGAATCTCAGTGGCAAACTGTTCCAAAGAAACGTAGCTCTAACAGTAAAAGATTCCTTAAAATCAGACTTCACATTATCTGACTTGGACCTAAGATCTCGGCGGTGATCCATACCAAGGAACTGAAAACATTCTTTGAGATAGGGAGGGGAACGAGGATCATACAGAACCTTAAATAAAAGAATGAGAACATGCTCTTGACGACGCTGTCTTATAGGGAGCCAAGCAAGTTTATTTCTATATTCGGAGACATGATCAAACTTCCGCAAGCCAAAGATGAACCTAATGCAAAGATTTTGCAGACGCTGGAGCTTATTTAACATATCCTCATTAAGGTCTAAAAGGCAGACATCTGCATAATCAAGGATAGATAAGAGGAGAGACTGCGCAAGTTCAATCTTAGTCTTTACAGGCAACAAATTCTTCCACCTACGAAGTGATCCAGACGCAGCGAAAACCTTTCTACTAATCTCCGCTACATGTGGACACCATGAAAGGGTCGAGTCAAACATTACTCCCAAATTCTTCACAACCTCACTATAATTAATAGCCACACCATTGAAAACAAGAGGAGGGACATCAGAGAGTACAATTTTGGATATCTGTTTAGATCCACCAATAATAATTGCTTGCGATTTGTTAGGATTAACCGCCAAACCATGTGAACGACTCCAATCACAAATTATGTCCAGGTTAGCATTTATTGAGGCAACTAGATTTTGTATGCAGCTGAAGGGAGCATGCGCGTATACTTGCAGGTCATCAGCATAAAGGTGGAATTTGCAAGTAAGAAGCGGGGTAAGGAAATTAATAAAAATAGAAAACAGGAATGGAGAAAGGATTCCACCCTGAGGCACGCCTGCATTTAAGTCACAGAAATCTGACATAATATCACCATCGCGAACACATTGCTGCCTTCCCAAGAGATAGCTTCGAAACCACTCAACTGCCACATCAGAAAGAAACACAGACTTAAGCATTGCCAAAAGCACATCATAATCCACTGTGTTAAAGGCATTTGAGAAGTCTAGGAGCACTAACAATGTCAACTCTTGCTCAGACATAGCTCGACGTATATCGTCAGAGACCTTTACCAATGCAGTAGTAGTGCCATGCCCCGGGCGGAACCCAGACTGAAATTTACTGAGAAAGTTAAAAGAATTTACATAAAGACTGGTTTGCTGAAGAACAAGACGCTCCAGTATTTTGGAAAGGAAAGGCAAAATTGAAATGGGACGAAAATGGGAGGGTAAGGAAGGGTTAGCACACTTAGGAATAGGTATAACAATAGCTTTACGCCAGCAGCTAGGAAAGCTACCAGTATCAAGAGAGAAGTTGAAATGTGGCAAAGAATAGGTATGAGGATATCTGAACCCATAAGGATCATCCTACGGCCAATACCATCTATGCCCTCAGCATTAGATTTAATAGCCTGAATGTTAGTCCGTACCTCAATCTCAGACACAGGTCTAAAAACAAAAGGATTGTGCAAAGGAAGAGGGGTATTTAAGAGAGAACGCAGTGTTTCTGTTTTAGGTTAGAAGAAAGAATCGAAGGTGCTGCAAAATGCTGGTTCAGAGAAGAAATATTAAAAACATTAGAAACGGGAAAAGCACTACTTGACTTACCAATGCCAAGGGATTTCAAAAAGGACCACACTTTAGCTGGATCACCATTTGCCACAGATGTATGTGACGTCGCTTGGCATCCCGACTTTGTGCACTTTTATAAAAATAAGGTTTGGTATTTTATTGCGAATGGTGGAGAATACCGAATTAAATCACTTGTTATTCCTTTATTCATCCTGTTTTTATTTACGTGGAATATTTTCTATTCAAATGAATGATTTCTTATTTCCTAGATCCATTTAATTTGGAAGCATTCATTCAGCAAGATCTAAATAAAAGTCATCTCCATTTATATCTGCGTCAGGATCTGCAGCGTGTAAAAGAGAAGTAAAAGATATACCTATTACCCACTATTAGTATTACGGTTAGCGAATAGTACCTAAGGAAAGCAGGACCAAGCTAAATATGGAGAAACTTATGTTCAGAGATGGACTATGATATTCCGAAGTAGAGAAAACCTTTCATTAATTAACGTCAATTAAAGTAGTGTGGATTGTTGACTGGAGGGCGCAGGTTCTAATCCCGCACGTAAAGTGCCCTCTGTGGGGACGTATAGTGAGCTGATGATTGTTATTTTCAGGTTAACGAGTAGACTGTCCAGAGGGCGTCAATTCCGTTTCGACGCCATTACGACACATTACAATCCAACTGTTAATTTAGCGTTCATAGTAGAATGAATTTTCTAATGGTGTTACAACTTAAATCTACCATAAGAGAACGAATGAATGATTGATATGTGAATGTTACTATAGAGGAACAATAAAGTTGATTAGCGCCTTAATTAAATATAAACTAACCATCGCGTTCAGTTGGCAATTTTATTACATCATTAGGGTCGTTGCTCGCTACATGTCAAGTGAGATAGTAGTATGCTCAATTTTAATTTTCTCTTCTTTTGACCGATTTAATGAATAATTTTATGTGTTCTATAATGACAATATATAAAACATTAAATTATTCATTATAGAGCGTCGGTGGCGCAAAGGTGTGGATTGTTGCCCTCGTACTATCCATTAAATAAACAAAACAAAGGAAAATAATTACCATGAGACCAGTCGTGAGTCCAGGTGATATTATGTTCAGTAAAAGGTCTTTCATCGGGGGCCCCATCGCATGTAGGGTCGTATAGCCTTCGGTATCTGTCACAGTATTGTTTGTTGGTTTAATACATGTAAAATGATGTAAAAAAGTATGGATTCGTGATATGCTCACAAAACAATCGAAAAACGTGTTCCGAATGCAGTGCACACATACACATATTTCGAATGAGCGTACATTTACCTAAACAAAAGAGTACAAACTGAACTCTTCGGCGGTTCGGTTTTGAGGCACGGATGGCGTATATACCTTTATATATACAGAATATCATAGGTTTAATATTGCTTCTTAATAAAGGTTATGCAACCTGTTAAGGCTAAGAGCCCTTCTACAATTTCATGAAAAACTATCAAGGTCGGAATTAAACTTATTAACTGTCGCATACTCAGCGCAGCTTTATACATTAAACAGGGTGGTTTAAGTTAAAAACATTCCGTATTTAATCTCTGACACACGTACCTACACCAGAAGAGCAGAGAAAAACAAATCGACTTTATTTCCTAACTTGACATTCTTATTTTTAAAGTGGTTGCACAAATAAACTAATAACCGCCGGGATTCCAGACACAATAGACAATTTATTGTGTTTGTTGAATATATTGTACTACGGTAGTTAAAGGGGTAATTACGTTTAAGTAACCTAGATATTAACAAATAATAATAATAATTAATCAATACTAACAACTAAAAACCTTAAAAATTAAATATTATAACTAAAATATTAAAAAAATATATAATAACTAAATAAAATAATTAAAAGAGCCCCCCTTTGGTAAAGTTCCGAAGACACTGGCAGCGTTACCCCTTTGAATCGCCAAACTAATTCTTTGACCAAGGTAGCTGCCAGATCTTCGGTCTCCAGTAATGTCGACTAATCGTTTGGAAATTTCTTTAAAAAGCCTAATAGCGCTAGGGCCCCACGGACCAAGGGTCTCGACACCGAATGGGACAAAGTCATATTCAGAGCCTAGACCCCTGTATTTGCACGTTTTGGCTTTTTCAGCCGCTTCACACACCGCACCAGCTCTGTTGTTGGTTCCATGTAGATGGGAAGGGGCAATAACTATATTTTGGAATCTTAAAATATTATCTACATGTTTGTCCGTGCCATAGTTATGGGACGAGTAGCGCGCTAATTCTAAATCTGTTACTGGTGCAAATGTACCCAAGTCACCTGTTCGGCCTCAGCACACACCAAATGATCTTGCCGACACAGTGCGTGGCCGTGAAGATATAAGGAGCCCGGCACTCCAAGTCGTCAGTGATCATGGCGAAGCTCGCAACCTATCACTTCGTGCCACCCAATCCACGCCACCGCGGACCGCCGTGGTCGTTCTATTTAATATTTTAAGGTTTTAAAATAGAATGAATGGCCTATACGACCAATGCAGGCTAGTTCAGTAGCGTAGCTAGCGTGGATGACGCGGCCAGCGCCTGCGGCCTCGCACTATCGTAAGATTGTAGCAAGCGGTTTAACTTCTTTCTTTTCAGACAATCAGTTGATTCAGCCTGCAACGTTCTAACCGACAGGAGCGTGTTACCCTTAGGTGGGTGGTGTGCGTTGCACACGGGCGCCGCGGTCCTAGGGGCGCCGAGCGCTGCTCGCATTTCGAGTTCCTCCGAGGAGCGCGCGCTTGCTAGGGGCACTAGGGTAATATTTGCACTCGGGCGCCACGTTAGTTAGAGACGGCCCTGCTAACCGAAGTGGTTAATACCAGTGCCGGATTAAGAGAGCGCGGGGCTTGTAGCAAATTCTGTCAAGGGGCCCCTGGTCTTGTTTCAGGATCCCTAGTTTAGGGAATGAGCTAGCCGTTTGAAGGGTAGCTATTTTAAATATATCGATTATAATTTAACATTTACGTTAAAAGGGTTTACTTATTTTAAGAATTTACCGTTAAGTAATCGAGATTTAGATATTTTTTACCAATCGAAGCCTAAGCTATATTACCTAGATATTTAAGCTTAAGGCGTGCAAGACAATTTCTTTTAATTTTTGTTTATTTTTTTGCCGTCAACCAGGTACGTTTGTAGTGCGGGGCCCTCAATCGCGGGGCCCGAAGCATTTGCTACTCTTGCTATATGGCTAATCCGGCACTGGTTAATACCACAGGTAAATACAATCAAAGGTCTTTCACTATGCGGTCTCCCCGTGGGATTCGATTCCATGACGTCTTCAGGCTCGTTGCAATATAAGGATCTAGAGTCATCAGCGCTCGACTCATGAACGGTTGTGAAGGCCTTTAGTTACTAACAGCAACACGTAATCCAAAGAAATTGATACAGTACCTGGCATATTCCACCAACAGTTTCTGTTAAGTTCGGGTCGTTGGTGCGCAGGGTATTTTTCACACATCTCTGTAATTAAACACGTTATCGTATAATGACGACCTATTTGGTGTAGCGGTTGAGACGTCGGCTGCTACATCAAGGTTTCCGGGTTCGATTCCCAGGCAATACAAACATTTCTGTGCATGAACATGTCTGTTTGTAATGGTCTGGGTGTTTTCTATGTATAATATGTATGTATTTACAAAAAAAATATATAAGTATGTTTATCCGTTGTTTAGTACCCATAATACAGGCTTCACGCTAACTTGGGGCTTGGTGGCGCTGTGTGAATGTATGTGGATTTGAAAAATAAAATAGAAAAATAAATGACCTATTATGTAAACCTATATACAAGACACTTTTAAATTGTCAAAGAATAAAAAAAGATAAAAACTAGTTTGAATCTACGATTTATTCTGAATACCTTATCTATAAGTAGTGACGGCAGACTAGAATAGAATTGACACCACCCCATTAGCCATTATTCATTATTAGCATTTCAGCTACCATTTACTAATGTTTTAGATAAATGTGTGGCTGAAAGACAACTTAATGCTTCGCTCTTATCATTCGCAGCGTGATGCTATAATCTAATGTCGCAAGACATCTTCGATCAATGGAGTATTCAACCTGCTACATTTTGATCCAGGAGTTTCTAAGATTAGCGCGTTCAAACATACTCTTCATTATCATTATCACTTCAATGCAGTGAACATGCCTGCCCTAATAGCATAGCCATGTGAAGAACAAACTCTTCACCTTTGTTATATTCATCATTACAGCTTAAAATGTCCATTGCTGGCAAGGCTTCCCTTAATGATTCCGCGGACCGATCCCTAGCAGTTGACATCTGCTACCCGCTATTTTACCTTTGTTATGTTTGTATATATTATTGTATTTACTTACAATTTTAGCCGAGAGTGAGACCTTTTTCTGGCAATTTAAAACGGAGTATTCCTCTAACGCGTCATCGGGCGGTATATGGCCATTCTCGTCAAGTATACCAGGCTTGTCTACGCACAAGTAGAACCGTTTCATGTGCTCCAAAAACTTCAGGTTGTTTTTGTGGAAATGTTTTTGGTAACATGTCTGTACGTGGCTCGTGTGGCCGGTACTGTAGCGTAGGAATTTTGAATTAAAATTAACATTAACTCCCGGCTGAAATTGAATTCCAGTGTAATCAGATTTAAGATCAAATTTTACTTCATTTAAAATCAACATCTATGCATTTAAAGTGCAAAAAATATGAATATAAGTGAAAGCTTCGATCGAAAAACTACATTTTTGCTAGGTCAAGGTGAATTCAAACTCAGTGATAAAATCAATGATTCTTCAATGCCTAAAGACAAAAGTCCTTGAGCAATGCGTTCTACCCGTCTTACATACTGTTAGACGGAAAGAACGACCAACGCAATCCATCCCTAAACAATTGAAGTTATGTCACCACTATATTTCTCTCTTGAGATTAGCATTGTACGCGGGAAATAGTCTTAATTATAGTAGTAAACAGTCATAAGATTTAATCTATCAATAAATGTTATTTAAAGTTAAGGAATCATTTAATAATACGTAGCTGAGATGGACACTTAATGCGGGATAAATTTGAAAAGTGGAGATGGAGGGCAATGGAGCAAGCAATCCGGGGCATTGCTCTAAAAATGGTTATTCGAAACACGATTAAAGTTAACAACATACATCAAGTTGAAGTGGTTGGCTGTCATATACCGATGGCCCTTGCAGTAGACGCGTTCTGGAGTGGAGACGTCCAGAACGTGTCTTGGCAAGCATAGCGTAGGACGGCCTCCGGCTCAATGGCTTATGAAAGATCGCTTGTGAAGATTGAATGAGGAAAGCGGAGGATATCTGGTGCAGAATGTGAAAGTTCTATTTCCAGTAGTATTCTGAAAAAAGGTGGTAGAGAGAAGAGACATTAAACTGGCTGATCTAAAACACTTACCGGTCTCATATGTTTAGTATGGCCCCAGCCGAGAGTGATAACGTCCATACCAGCTCCTCCATATTTGCCATCATGTTCACTCTAATAGGAGCTGGCAGGTACGAGCAGTGATTGTAGTTGATGACGTCATTGAAGTCAAAACGTCGGTCCAGTCGTGCTATCGTTATATCACCGCTATTCCAAAAGTCATTATATTGGAAGAACGTTCTGTCGTATCCAGCGAACTCTGTAAAAATCTATAGGATATTTGTGGTTCGCCAGCTATAATATTGCACCATAATTAACTAATTTAGGACTATATATAGATTTTATTTCATTATAATCAGTTCATTATTCGTTCCCACCGAGGGCACGAGCTTATCCCGTAATGGGTGTATAGGCTTTAGTCGTCCACGCGGGCCAGTGCGGATTGGACGACTTCACGCACAACCTTTGAATCTCTTCGTATATTTCCTGACGATGCTTTCCTTCATCGTAAGAGCGTCGGACAAACGTACGTATAATTCTAAAAAATCGAAAAGGCATTGGTACGTGGCTGGTTTTGAACCTGCACCCTTCAGACCGGAAACAACAGACCATACCAATGGGCCACAGATGCTCTGATACTAATACAATCAAGCAGAAATATTTGATTATTTGCATTAAACGATTACCTAATCTACTTGACGTTGAGTTTCTTGCTGGTTTCTTCTAGTAGAAAACTACTCCGAACCAGTGGTAGCTTCATTTGACATTCATAAGGGTTCTTTAAAGACCTAAACTGAATAAACACTTTTAATTTCATTTCATTTCACCCGAAGTAAATAAAGTAAGTCATAATAGGGATATCTGGCGCAAAATGGGGGAGACCTATGTCCAGCAGTGGACTTAGATAGGTTGAAGAGAGAAAGCGAAATAAGGTTAGTAAATACGTACTGTTTGGTGTGCAAGTATGCACAACTCTTCTTACAGTGTTCTTGGTGCATGGATTTGTCATGACTTCCTCGGGCGGGATGAGGGTCTTGTACCCAGATATCACGTACACGTGTCCCACGTCGTAGATGCACGCTGCAGCCGTCAGAATGTGGATCGGGTGGACGATTGCTCCACCGCACGTCCAATCCACGTACTCTCTCACTGACTCTGGAGCTTTTAGTAGGTATACCTAGTAGAAGAGTCATTGCAGCTGAGCATCACGACGCTTACATATTAAGCTCTCATGATGGTGATGAATGCTTCTCTGACTTCTACTCAACCGAACGCTAGCAGTTGACGTCCATCTGGTACTCCCACTTAACCTGGGGGGTAACACAATCCTTAGAACAGTATTGTTATAATGATACGTCAGCATTTCGAACCAGAAAAGACGCAGTATTTGTAACACTGTTTTAAGAGATGGCGGTAACTCATCGGTCCATCTGGTTAGGGTCGGTTTACGCTTTTGCGTTAAGTGGCCGATACTCAAAAATTTAAATCCATCAGGTTATTGGTCTTCCACACTACCTATATGCTCTCGGCAGTGGTAAACCTGCAGGTTTTGTCGGTCACTCAAGTTTTTCCACGGATGTCTTCGGACCTTATCTAAAATCTATGATTTCTACAAACATGATTGTATACTGTTTCTAAGCAAATATCTCTCACCATATATCTTTTATCTCCTTGAACTCTGTGTCCATTTGTAATAGAATTTACATCTGAAATATAATTAAAATACAAATTATCTGGATTTTCAGTATTATCGTTAAACAGAAAATAAAATGAAATATTTTTTATTTAGGACACTTGGATATACACACACTAATTAATTTTGACCTGCTCTCAAATACCGACCAGTGGATGGCAATAGTTTTATATAATTAATAATATAATTTTAATTATATATAATTATAATTTAATTTATTAATAATATATAACTGGCACTTAACCACGGGTTCACTCGTCTTATTCCTCCGTTGTTCACTCGCATAAGATTTGAAATATTAATATTTTTAAAATAACGTGGTCTTAGCCGCTACGTAGGTACGTAATCCGGGGGCTGTAGTCTGGGTTTTAACCTTTGTTAGATATTGCCGGATTTATTAAATTAATTGAAGTTTAATTGTGGTAGACTCCTTATTGAAATCATAATGATGATGGTGACCTTCACATTAATGTACTTACCATTGACGTGAATAGTTAATAATGTAATGATCATTAATATTTGAAATTGAAACATTTCTTTAATTTTAATCTGTTAGACGTACGCCTAGATGGATTGACTTGGCGTGTAATTTACAAAACAAATTGGCGTGAAGATTTTGTTAATTAAAAATGTCTATAATTTGTAAACCATCATCATCAGCTCATTATGCGTCTCCACTGAGGGGCACGAGCCTACCCGTATAGGGTGTACAGGCCTAAGTCGTTCGCACGGGCACGCTTTATTCCAATTCCAAGAATCCAGCAAGATATTCAGCAGTTACTCTTTTCAAAAAACAATGTTTTGTAGGTAGATAGGTGTTATTAATATTCGAATTACCGGAGGCTATTCAGGCTTTTTCAAACCCGAAGTCATCTCGATCTAAAAGATCTTTTGTGACTCGCACCCCATTTTAGAATTCGTCTAAAAGTTGGGCACTTTTCAGGAAACTCAGAATCCTGCCTAACTTTATAGATTTGATGTCACTTGGGCATAAAAGGTAGTTGCCCTTGAGCCATCTGCGCTCGCCAATTGCCCGGTGAAGCTGTAAAGGCCATCTGCGGCCAACAGCAGTAGCAAGTATCCGAGTCACTTAGCCTCATCTTGTGAAGATGACTACTACCTTCCTAGAGAGGTACCACGTAGTGCCAGATATCGTCCCGTGAAATGAAAGTATTTTGCTCTTACAAAAAAGTATGTACTAGCGTCTGATTTATAATTATTCTTAACGATGTTTCACGATGCCACATAATCTGGGCTAGGATTACCTAGCTCAGACAATAAAAATTAAATAAAAAATTTAAAAAACCCCCGACACAAGAACATAAGTAATTTCCCTTTAAAAAGTAAAAAATAATAAAAGAAACTTAATGTTAAAGTACCTAAGAATCTATTAATAATTCTAAAAAAAAACCTCGCGTTGGGGACCGCTCCTAATTATTTCTTTCTTATCTACGATATTTTTCATAAGATGGTTACCTCTTTAGGCTTTTACCCAAGACTTTTTGAAGGAATTTCATGAAAGTTTTTGAATTATTCTCTTAATTTTGTTTTTATGTTCATCTCTGTTACTTAATTAGACTATTTGTATTTGAATTGTTAGTTTAAGAGCGGTCCCCCAACGCGAGGTTTTTTTTTAGAATTATTAATAGATTCTTAGGTACTTTAACATTAAGTTTCTTTTATTATTTTTTACTTTTTAAAGGGAAATTACTTAAGTTCTTGTGTCGGGGGTTTTTAAAATTTTTAATTTAATTTTTATTTCATACTTTTTATAGGTAGGTTAGGTTAAGTTAGATTTTAGTATATAGACAGACACGTCAAACTTATAACACCCCTGTTTTTACTTACTTACTATTGTAATGTACGAATCATTTCCTTTCATTTGATACCCCACTCGGGCATATTTGTAAACAATCGGTTTTTCATTCCCACTTTCATCCCCTATATCTTATAAACGGCTGAACCGATTTTAATTAAACTTAGCTATTGTAATGTACGAATCATTTCCTTTCATTTGATTCCCATTCGGGCATATTTGCAAACAATCAGTTTTTCATTCCCACTTTCATCCCCTATATCTTATAAACGGCTTAACCGATTTTAATAAAACATAGCTAAGAACACGCTCGATTAAATGACCTTTCAAACAAAAAAAACTAAATCAAAATCGGTCCACTCGTTCGGGAGTTATGGTGCCACAGACAGACACACAGACACAGACAAACACGTCAAACTTATAACACCCCTCTTTTTGCGTCGGGGGTTAAAAAATCCTAAGCCAAACAATTTTTTTTATAGAATATCTTATGATTTGGTTATTAGGTAGATGATGATATTTGGCGCCGAATTGGGATACTTATGGCCAGCTGTGAACTGCGATAGGTTAAAAAGAGAGAAAAGTGATGCATAATATTTTATGTTACCTAAAGGGAATCAAATAAAAAAATAATAAAATAAAATTTATTTTGCTGTTCAACCCTGACTAATCTATTTCATTTTATTACTTGTAAACTACACCAAAACGCATTATAGCAGCGCCATTTTCAATATTATAAAACTATAATATGTACATAGTCGCTCAGTGGTGTGGACTGTTGCCTTACGACCAGGAGGGCGCAGGTATACCAATGTATTTTCGAAAGTTTATCCGACGCTCTTACGGTGAAGGCAAACATCGTGAGGAAACCTTCATGCACGCCTGCGAAGAGATTCGAAGGTGTGTGTGAAGTCGTCGAATCCGCACTGGCCCGTGGACGACTAAGGCCTAATCACCCTATACGGGTAGGCTCGTGCCCCTCGGTGGGACGTTTAATGAGCTTGATGATGAGGATTCATTTTCAGCATGATGGCACTGTAGCTAGTAAATTACCGGGTATAAGAGGCCTAACATCTGTCGTCTCGGGTGACGGGCGCAGGGCAGTGTTGATGGAAATAATGACTATTTACTGTTATTAATTTTCATCAACACTGCATCTGTCATAGTCAGGCGTTATCACCAGCTGAGCGAACTGAACTTTTTTGTCATAAGTCATAACTGAACGGGACGCACGTTCTCATATGTTATAAAAATTAAACATTTTGATGGAATGCAAAATATTTATTTTTCAAGATTAAAATAGTAATCGTCATCAAAATCATCTCCATCACCATCACTATCTGTGAAAAAATGTTTAAAACTTTAGAAAACACGTCAAATATCTAAGCCATTTGTATTTATTAAGGTCAGCCCAGCTCAATCCAACTAAATCCTCCTACTAGCTCTCTCTCGAAGTTATGCCGGCAAAGCTGGGATGGAATTTCTGCACAACCTCGAGAAGGACGCCCTCGACGTTTAGCGATTGTGGCATGTTATGGTCATTGAACATGACTTTCGTCATGTCTTAATCCATGCCAAGCCTACTCATCGGGAAGATTCATTTAGACGATATCGTTAGCAAACGAAGTTGAGAATATACTCTCCATCGACGTTGACGCATCGTTCAGGCCAGTCCAGAATTTTAAGACATCCTCCAATGCGTTTGTGAACAGTTTTTTTTTATTTTTTTTATATTAGAAGCAATCAACAAGATAGACACTGGTACAGCAACAATAAATTAGAGACAAACTTAAAGCTAAGCAAGGATGGCATGAGTTTGATTCCATGGAGGATGGGCCGGGTGCTAGTATGGGATGCAACTTGTGCAGACACGCTGGCCCTTCCCATCTACATGGTACAATCACAGAGCTGGTGCGGCTTGTGAAGCGGCCGAAAAGCCAAAGCATGCAAATACAGGGGTCTGGGCTCTGAATATGATTTTGTTCCGTTCGGTGTCGAGACCCTTGTCCGTGGGTCCTAGTGCTTTGAGGCTTTTCAAAGAGATTTCCAAAAGGTTAGTCGACGTCACAGGTGACCGAAGATCTGCAGCTACCTTGGTCAAAGAATCAGTTTAGCAATCCAAAGGGGTAACGCTGCCAGTATTTTCGGAACTTTGCCGAAAGGACTTCTTTTAATTATATTTTTAGTTTTAATTTTTTTATTTTTAAGTGTTTAGGGTGTAATATATTTTAGTTACCAAATAATGTAATGTTGTAAGTAGGAGGTCCCTTCCTTTAGTATTTCACATATTTTAATGCTAATTCCTATTATATAACATAGCTTTATTTCTTAAAGCTAAGTGTACTTAAACCTTACGGGACAGGCTTACTTACTTTACCAGTTTCGGGGATATACGAGTAACATCCTACATCACTTACCATCAATTGCTTACCTATGAATTAAAAATAAAGTTTTATTTATTATTTTATTTATTTATTTCATAAATCCACAACAACTTACAGTTTCCCAAGACGTCATTATGGCATACATAGAAGATTGAACAAAGAAAACATTGCGAGACATATAAAATTTGCCAAGTACATGGATACAATAATAATAATTGGTCACTAATAGTCAACAATACATTAAAATTACGTCAAATTATTAATAAAAGTTAGTAGGTTTTTGCCATAATCTCCACGCTTGGCAGGCAGGTTTAGTGTAGTATTTATTTAGTTTTGGAAGATTCAGTTTTAATTGGCATTATGATAAGTAGAACATATGGAAAGAGTTCAATACAATTTAAGATTACATTACGGAGCTCTCCTGGCAGTTCTCTGCTTAATGATTTACTTAATGCTTTGACGACCCATTTGGTGTTGCGGTTGAGACGTCGACTGCAACACCAAGGGTTCCGGGTTCGATCCCCGGGCAGTACAAACATTTGTGTGCATGAACATGTCTGTTTGTAATGGTCTGGGTGTTTTCTATGAATAATATGTGTTTAAAAAAAATATTTTAGTATGTTTATCCGTTGTTAAGTACGTATAATACAGGCTTCACGCTTAACTTGGGGCTAGGTGGCGCTGTGTGAATGTCAGTGGATATTTATTTATTTATTTTATTTGTAATGCTTTAATATATATATAAATAAAAGGTATATTTACCGTAAGCCCAGTCACCAGGCCAGGATATATTATGCTCAGTAAAAGGTCTTTTATTGGGAGTACCGTCACACACTGGATCGTAAAACCTTCGGTATCTGTGGGATTTTTGCTTAATTAGAATTAATTCCAATGAAGAGTTGATGTAAAGATAGATAAGACACTTATACATATTTTGTTTTGTGTGAAAAGGGTATTGTTTATCCACAAATTGATTGTTGCGACCTTGCACGAAAGACCAGACGTAGCAATCGTAGCGTACGACATTCTGCGGCCGGTGGTCCACATGTAGAAACTAGACGAGGAAAGCGGATAAAATGGATGAGACCTTTGCCCAGCAGTGGAATGCGGTTGAAAAGAAAAGACTTTCAGTATTGGGTAAAATGATTTTTATGATCGAATAGTTCCGTGCTGGGAAATACTGTTTGACATGACATCTATGCGATCATAAAGGAAACTTAATTTAGGTCTCGGTCGCTTTAGGCCAGAAATCATGGTCCTCTACAGCCTGCACCGGTGACCATATGCAAGTTGTCAGTCCATCAACATAGAGGGTGCCTTAAGCTACGCGACGCGGTCACCACTTGCAACTCGTTTGCTCCAACCACCACACTGAAAAGCAAGATAATTCCGTACTTTCGAGGGTTCGATAGCTAAAAGAAAAAATGTTTGTACTGCCGGGTACCGAACCCGGAACTTTTAGTGTGAGAGCCGTCGTCTCAATTGATTTCATCACATGGGTCGTCATTCATGAATCTACCACCGGTTTGGAGGGTACCTACCTACCGAGAAGATTCCGGCAAGAAACTCGTATAGTTACGAGTGTGTTGTTGACCTTACAAATTATAGAGATTTGGAAATATAGGATATTATTCGGTCACCCATCTGACGGTCTGCCATTGCGATGGTAGCTTGACTTATGTTGCTGTTAGGCCGCAGCACACACCAGATGATCTTGCCGATGCAGTGCGTGGCCGTGAACATGAAGGGAGCCCGGCACTCCATGTCGTCAGTGATCATAGCGAAGCTCGCCACTCCAATAACCGTTCGTGGCACCAATCCACGCCACCAGCGGACCGCGTGGTCGTTCTGTATTAAACATCATCAGCTCATTAACGTCCCCATTGAGGGGCACGAGCCTACCCGTAACGGTGTATAGGCCTTGTTATCCACGCGTGCCAGGTGCGGGTTTACCGATTTCACGTACAGCCTTTGAATCTCTTGTAGGCGTGCGCAGGTGTTCGATGATGTTTTTCTCCAACATCATCGAACACCTGCGTCCGTAAGAGTGTCGCATGACGTATTAAATATTATATATATATATATTATATTGTAATTAATACGCGGACCGATCCCTTGCCGTCTGCTACCCGCCACCTTAACCAGGTCATCAGTCCATCTGGTTGGGGGTCGACTAACGCTTCGCTTCGATGCTACTAAATATCTTGTTGTCCTATTTACTTCACAAAGCAGATATTATCTTCCATCATCTCAGATAAGATAGAAATCTCAGAAAAAGTAAATTTTTAAGGATACTGCCTTGTGCCCGACACCCAAGACGACAGTAAGGTCTCTACCCGGTAATTTTACTAGCTACAGTGCTCCTATCCCGAAACACAGATGTGCAAAATACTCGTCGGGACGATATCAAGCACTGCGGTACCTACCTAGACTCAGTACCGAGTCGACCACCTAGTGTTGTTTTGTTAGCATTACAAGAAAACACATTTCTATGTTCTTTGGATATGCAATTTAATATAGGCGGTGGTGTTTTTACCATC